>PVKN010001350.1:0-41163 GCA_004027915.1 Capromys pilorides
TATCTTCACCTGTAAGTAACTCACTAAAGATTTAAAAAGTGGAACGTTAAACATCATAGTCACTAATAATTTGTGAACAATGGCACAAGTATTCTAAAATGACAACACAAAGGTTGTGAATATACTTCAGGCTCATGATTTGACATTGTAATGATTAGATATATTCAATACTTGATTATTAGATATGTTACATGCTCGATATTCATAGTAGATACATTGCATACTTGGTTAATGGGTCTAAGAGAAAAATAGGAAAAGTTAGTTACATTTCTTTTAGTCTGTAAATCCTCATTTATGTACATTGTAAGTCACTTGAAATGCAAAATAGTTACTGAGAATGCTTGGCAAGAGTACTGGTAGGCTTTGCTTTTGGTACCTTTTCATTAATTTCCTATATCAGTTTGTAGGTAGAGATGTTGGCTTCACTTTATAAGTAATCTTTGAGGTCCTCAAAGCCTCTGAGAAGTCTTGTCACTCTCCACAAGATGCCCCCTGGCCCCTGGCAGGAATTTGAAGCAATTTCTTTAAGTATTTTGGTCAGGAATTTGGGAAGCGTGTGGTTGGGAAGCCCTTGCTTTGAGTCTTTGGGGTGACGGCAGTCAGATTCCTGTGGGCTTCAGCCCTTCACGGCTGGGGGGCCAGATTTCCAAAGTGGCTCACTCACGTGACTGCAGACGCTACCGGCAGTCAGCCCCGAGCCTTGGCTACGCACCTGTGCACTGCCTCACCAGCACTGCCGTCTCAGGGCCCTGGGTCTCCTAAAGGGTGGTCAGCTTCCCCCAGAGGGAGAGCTGCGCAGGGCCCGGCGGCGATGGCACAGTCCTCCTGGGTGGCTTTGGAAATCACAGTGCCTCACTGTTACCATAATCTGCCGGTGGAAGTGGCTCCAGGGAAGCTACACAAATCTTAGCTTCTGGTGAGATGACTGTCAGGACACTCGGAGACCATATTTTCAATTACCGAACTTGCTATAAATACAGCAGCAAGTATAAGTACTCTGAAATTCACCCTAAAATCTCCAGTAGCCACTAAGGCAGGGCGTGTCATGAAAAGCTTTTTTTTTTTTATCACTAGTAAATGAAGAAAACAACAAGTTTGCTATTAAAAGGAGCTGATGGGCTGGGGGTTAAATCACAGAGGAAGGGAAGTGGAGCTGAGTTCAGGGCTGGGCCCAGCGTCGCGATCCTTCCAGGCCCAGCCATGCACTCCGAAAGGAAAGCGGTTCTGCTCCTTCATGTTGGACACATTGTGAAGGGCGACTCTGGTCCCCAGCAGTTGTCACAGATGCACACCGGTTCACTCCTTATGGCAGATGCTGTTTGAATAAGATGGGTAGGGCAGGCGCTCCTAGAGGACTGACCTGTAGCAAGAAAGGGAGGAAAAATAATAAAATGCAGTTAGTGTGTGAGAATCAGGATAATTTATGGCAAAGCACCTTCTGTGCCGAGAACGGCTTGGCAAACTTCCATAAGTCTTGTCCAGGGAGGAATCCATCTTCATTTCTCTGCAAGCTATTTGTTACCCAAATAAACCATGGAAAAATGAATGAGGACAGTTTGACGTAGGTGGACGTGGAGCTGGAGCCCGGAGTCTGTGCACTCGGAGCTTTCATCCGTCTCCCTTATCAAGGGTTTTCATGTGATTGTTTCATTTATCCTCTACAACTGCTAAGTGCTTGAAGGCGAGCTTTAATCTTCCTCTTACAGGTCACAATGCTGAGACTCACAAAGGTAAGTTTACTCAATCCTAGCCACGTAGGTAAGACAAAGCTGGGTGAAAACTCAGACTCAAACTCAGCTTGCTCCACCTCCTGCTGGGCCAGAATGCTCACTGTGCTGCAGGTTTTCCTAACATAGAACTTCAGTCAATGTGAAAGCATAGGCAACTGGGAAAGTTTCTTTTACTTCAGGATCCATGTTTTGGTTTCTATATACTAAACCTGTCATTTCATGAATAAAATATAAAATTCATATATATATATATATATATATATATATATATATATATGCACACACACTACACTTGCCCGGAGTATCATTGCTAAACATGACTTCTCATACTGTTGCCGTTGCCATTGGATTCTCTCCACAGAGGAGGAAATCAGTCTCCTTAGTGGTTTCCACACCTTTCTTTATGTCTTTGCAAGCAGTTGGTAAGTTTGCTTTTCTGGCCTCCCATTATCCTTGCTGACGAGCCAGCCACCTGACTGACTTCTCAGGGGACCCTGAAGGATTTCCATGCAACTCTTCCACCTTGCTGGCTCCCTGCCTGTCTCAGTTACTCTTCTCTCATTGCCTGGACAAATACCAACATTCAAAATAGAGCACAGAAAGGGCATAGTTACTGGAGGTTTCAGTCCATGTTCAGCTGGCTCCACGGCAGAGCGGCACATGGCAGAGAGCAATATTTCACGGCAGTGGCAGCCAAGAACAGAGAGCACAGGGAGTGGCAGCAGCTCAGGCAGCTAGGGAGCCTCTTTTCTCTCCTTACATTGTAATTCAAATTACCTGCCCCAGGGCCAGTGCAGCACCCACATCCACAGTAATCAATCACAAACTCCAGAAGCCACCCCCATGACTGCAAGAGGCTTTGGAGGGGCACCAAGACACAAACCATAACACTGCCTATCTAATTGCTTCCTATAGAAGTCAAAAGTAGAAGATGCTTCTGGAAAAACATCAGACATCTTAAATGGTGACATAGAAAGAGGAGCAAGGGATTTTTATGGCAACTAATCACAACATTTTGTGGGCTCTCTGTGGCTTATCTTACCTCTTCAATATTTTTTGTCTATATTTGCTTTAAATAATAAATGTGTGCGCAGTACTTCCTGTGTAGAATAGAACACCTAGAAGCTGATTGCTGTCAGACAGAATCTAGGGGAAAAGGCTTGTGGGCCATGCCTTAGGTCAGCTTTCCGTAAGACTCACAGAGGAAGGACAGCCTTACAATTTCTCCCTCCATCTTTTCTCTTCTCATTGAAAGTGTTGTAGGGCCAGCGAGATGGTTCAGTGGTCTAAAGCGCCTGCTTAGGAAAGCTCAGGAAACTGTAGGGACTTCGGTTGATCCCCGGCACCACATGCTGCTCCAGCCCCATGACCAGGGTAGGCTGAGCCAGCCATAAAATAAATAAACAAACAAATAAATAAAATAAAATAAAACATTGTGTTTAAAAAAAAGTGTTGTAAAGATAAGAAACTAGCATCTTGAAGCGAAGAACAATAAACAAAGCTTAGGGTGGGTTGCAATCTGTTACTTAGGGATTTCAGAAAACTAGGATTTAAAAAGGTGAGTAACAGCTTATCCTGATTGATGTCTCTGCCCTTACTTGAGACATTGGTGATTATCTCCTCTCCTCCCTGTAGTCCTTCTATTGTATGACCTAAATAAAAGGAACATGTTTCTGAGGTTCTGGGCTCACTTCGAGAGAGACAGATCTCAGTGAGTCCTCTGAGCTACCTTCATCAGGTCTTCTCGTTGTTTCTTTTGGCACTGACACACAGCATACAAAAAGTGTGGTGAGTTCTGGAGACCAAGATCAAGGATTGGCCTGGAGGAAGGAGCACATGTTGAGTCATTTAGTCTTAGGCTTTGCTATGGGGCAGAAGGGGTCCTGTAGACCACTTCTGATAGGAGAAGTCACCAGATTTAAAAGCTAACATAGAGCAAGAAGAAAGCCATGTTCTGAATGCTCAGTTCCCATAGGTGTCCTCAGAGCACTGGAAGCAATGGATTTAGGAAGAAGACAGCCAGAAGGGTGCGCTACATTTGTTCCATGAAACATGAAACATGGCTCAAGCCCCCGACACTTCAGTGGACAAGCCCAAGACATGGCACAACACCCACTGAAGCTGTTACGTGTGTGGCTCCAAAACCAGTTGCTGAGTGTATGAATCGAGAGATGCAGAATGAGCACAGTGCTCTGGCTTCATATCCTCTTGCTGTCTCTCTGGAGTGCAGAGTTTGTCACTTGTGCTCTGCTGCACGGTGAGCCCCTGATCCCAGGCTTCCCAGGTGAGCACCGACTCTGTGAGTCAGATGCATGTGGCCCAGGCCCATGGAGAAGGTTCTGGGAGCTCGCTTGAAAGGGAAACCAGAAGCTCCTTCTCAGGCCCGTGGTTGAAAGTGGAGACCAAGAGGTCCTCATGACATTCTAAGTTCAAAATGGAAAATGGGCCCCAAAATGCTATTTGCTTTAAAAACCCAGTGAAAAATATATAGCCATTTTTGCTCCATCAGTGCTATAACAATGGCAGTGCTTTTCTTTTGAAAGATTGCTTTAAAAATGAAGCAATAGAAAAAGATTGATGATAACTTTTATGTAAATGTAACTATTATTGTGGATTTCTTTTAATGTAATTTTTGCTTATCTATTCACTTCACTTAGGTCATGGAAGCTTGCAAGAGCTTGGTTTGGTAGCATTTAGCCAGGTTGCCACAGCCGGACTTATCCAGGTTTTCCTTTGGCGTCTCAAAACCCAGTCTCTTTTTTGGTGTCTGTTTTCCTTCACCTATTGTTAGAGGTTCATTCCTTCACTAAACAGACAATAATCAATAAAACTCAGGGACAGAGGTGGTGACGGTTGTGGCACACACTCTGCATCACTGATGCAGGATTTACGTGTGACTTATTCGGGGCTCTTGTGTGGCCACAGGCACTTTACATTCACTATTTCTGTCTACTCTGTGATTAGCTCTGCTATTTGCCCACCTTACAGTTGATCAAACTGACATTTCCTGATGACATATCATTGTAAAATTTCCAACAGCTGGAGAATAGTAAAGCACAAATTCAGTCTCCTGTTTATTGGACCTCCAAGTCTGTTAGTTTTTATAGCTTGAAGACTAATAATGGTCTGATACATTAACGAGTTACCTGTCCTTACAGTACTACTTCCGTTTTGAAAAAAGACTACCTCTGGCCAGGAATTTTAAATAGAAAGTTAAGAATTGGAACTGCTTCAGATCCTGACATGAGCAGTTGACTAGCGTAGAGAATATTCTTAAAATGCTGAGAAAGGGGTTCCCAGAATTGCATGTGTCACAAATCCCATCAACTAGAGCAGTTTTCTGTGACAGGAATGGCATTTAAGAGGCCCAGGCTGTAGCACCAGCCCTGCTACCGCCTAACTCGAGGCTCTGTGTTTCTTCCCTATAAAGAGAAGGGGAACTATTCCAATAACCTTACCACTTCACTTTTGAAGAACTAATTACCTGCCAAAAGAGTAATGGATCTTAGAGCTATTTCCTAAACGGAAGATCCTAGCTTCCTTTCTCCTCCCAACTTGTTTTTTGAGCCACATGTAAGTCTTCTCTGAGGTTAAAAATATCTTGTAAAGCACAGTTTAGGCAATTTCTCAGGGAATAGCATTATATTATAGCCCCGACACTAATTCTTCTCCCAACCTATTTTCCCAGGACTTAGTAGTAAAAATATAAGGCTGTTTCCAGCCTTCACCTTTCTCAAAGTTTTTAACTAAATATCTAATCCTCAGAATGTCACTAAGTCACACGCGGTGCGAGTTATGTCACACTTGCCTGTCTTTCACCCCCATCCATTACCTTCCTAGAATGATCGCATGGAAGGAGGCCTGGAAGGCTGGTTAGTTGAAAATCCTATCTGGTGTTTGACTGTCACAAACGTATTTGCCAAATATTCTTCTAGTCCTCGGGAAAAGTTTAAAGTGTTTTTCCAATCTAAGGGCCTAAGTGCTATTCCTGTTGTCTGAAGATCTTCTTCCCGCCTATTCAGAGCCCCAAGGAGACTGGAGAACACAATGGGAATCAGCTACTGCTTGGGTGGCTCAACGAGGTGGACCGAAGCTCAGTCTGGACCATTTTCTTGAATATAGTGGAGGATCTGGCAAGTGAGGGCACATTCACCTTTCTTTCTTTAAGTCAGTCAGCAAAAATGGAAATGTGAGGCAGACGTGCAACAAGGAGCAGCGTGACGTGGAGCAGACGATGCGCCCTCAACTTCCGGCCGATTTCCACTTGTGCAATCTCGCCTCTGACTGAAACTCTGCATTTTATTTTAACGTTCTCACTAATATTTCTACCTATTCTTGGACAAGTTTAGTAATGAGTAACAAAACTTTTTTCTCCTCCTTAGCACCTCTTTTAATTCCTTATTCTTTCTTTTACTTCTGAGATTTTTTGGGTCCAGAAAAAGATGTAGGATTCAGAATATTTTTTCTCTAATTAGGATGATGGAAGAAGAGATAAAGAGAAAGTACAATTTTTTTCTATTATTTCTGGCTGCTTTTGACTTCATTTCTTACTTATAGCATGCTGGTTTTGCCTTCTTTCCAGGATGACTATTTCAAAATTACAGCAATTCCCTTAAGAACTGTATATAAAGAGGTACAGTACACTAACCCACAGTCTAACAAATTTGTGTGTGTTTGTAGAAGTAGAGGATGAAAATTTTAGACTAGCAAAGATCGCCAGTATTTTTTTTCCTATTTCCAAATTTATATTTTGACCTTTCTACTTAATTTCATCGATTCTTTTGGGTTTCAAATTGTGCCGAATCACATCTTAAAATCATGGCCTGCCAGGCTAGGTCAGAAGGAAATCATTCCTTAAAGCTCACACTCCAGCAAATACCACTTTCCTGGGTCCCCTGCTTGATGCAGTTTGGAACTCGCTGTCAATAAAGTCCGAAGAATGAGCTTTCAACTGGTAACAGTGACATGGCTAGGTTTTGAAATTTTTCTTTTTCTTTTCTTTTTTCTGTATTTAGGACAGGATCTACAGAGTCTGTCGGGTCTCACTACATAGATGAGACTCATAGTGATTCTCCTGTTTTCAGCCTCCCAAGTGCTGAGATCACAGGTGCGCACCACCATGCCCAGTCTCAATCAACATCTCAGTGTGCCCCAGGCATGAGGCCTGCGTGGCATACCGGGGATTGAACCCCAGCTGCTGCACTCTGCCTAAGAAAGTGCTTTAGCAAAATGTCCTTTTGCCTGACTTTAAGTGATTTGTCTCCCCACTGCCTGTTCTGCAACCTCCACTCCACCTCTTCTGTGCTGCCTGGTAGCACATTCTAGAAGGAACTAAACACCATATGGACAAAGGGTTTTGTATGACAGAACTCCAAAGGGTAGTGGCCCCTGGAGGGAGACTGAAGTTCAACCTCAGCTGTAGTTGTGTTCTGCCCTAGAATGGGGCCCCCTTTGAATAGACAATAAATAGCCTCTGGTGTCTGTAGTGGTGTGTCTCAGTTACTTTTCTCTTGTTGCTGGGACAAATGCCGCACACCCAAAATCAACAAAGGAAAGGTTCATTAGCTTTCAGTTACTCGAGGTTTCAGTCTACACTTGGCTGGCCCCAGGGCAGAGTGTCACATGGCAGAGAGCAACCTTTCATGGCAATGGCAAAGAGCAAGACAACAAAATGGAGGAGTAGTGGCAACGACCAACAACGGCAGCAGAGAGAAAGCCTGTCTCTCTTATGTTATATTCAGGCCATCTCCCCAGGCTGGGTGTAGTCCTCACACCCATAGTCCCAACAGTACTCACACCCATAATCCCGGCCTTGGATCATGAATTAATCACAAACTGTAGAACTGCACCTCAATCACTGCATGAGGCTTTGGGGGGGGGGACAAATACACACCATAATACAGTGCAATTATCATGGGTGAACTGGGGTAGGATTTGAATAGAACATTCATGTATTGATGATTACTGTATTAATGATGCTGGAGACATACAAAGGAGATCATAGCTATAAGAACTATAGAATTGGGTATTTGATATTAAGGACCAATAGTTAATAGAACAAATAAAATAATAGACCCAAGATAATAAATCACCAGCTCCAGGCAATATAGAGGCAGAGGACTCCTTTGGAGTGTTTGAATCATGGCCTGCGGCTGGAGAACCTCATTCCAGACCTCAGGGTCTGGTTGTGCTGAGAAGCAGAATTTAAGATCGGGCTTTCTTTACATCACAATGCTAAAATCAGAAGTCTAACAGGGAAAGAGTAGGGTGCTGCGACTTGCGACCCAGCCACCTGAATTCTACATTCCTCTAAGTGCGTCTGTCCTGAGAAGTTACCCAATAGCACCTATGAGAAAATAGTGGCCCCTCTGTCATTTAAGGATAACACACAAGCCTCAGACAAGGCATTTACCTTTCAAGAAAACATTTGTTATGCTTTACCAGAGACCAAGAAAAAGGTCACATTCTAGCACGGTCCTACTAGGAAGGAAAGTTGCCAAGAAGATGAAGGCACTGTAAACCAAAGGAGCCATGCTACTTAGCTAACATACTCTGGCAACAGCTGGGAAATTGTGTGCAGCTGGCTGCTGAGTCTCTTCTAGGCCAGAGGAATGAAGCATAAGGTTGCAGGAGAGTTTGTTCATAGGGGCAAATTCCCCATCATGCATAACACTTTAATAAGACCTGCAGGAGCTGGTGCTAACACCTTGCTAGAATGGCTCTTAAGAGCTTGGACAAGAGGTGGCCTGCCTAACCAGAACTTTCTGAAGTGCTATGGCTATATCACTATAGAATAAAGGAACAAACACCTCAGAAGAGAAGATGGTAAGTGAGCTCAGAGAGGGCAAGAGGATGCTGCAGTCACTTAAACACTATGCAGCTTCTTCAGCCTGGGCTCCGACATGCCATTTTCTAATGAGACTGAGTGGCACTGAGTGGCACTTAGGTGAGGAGAGCCTGTGTGAAGAGCCATAGCTGGTGATCCCAGGACTGCACTGGAGGAGGTGGCGGGATCTGCACACACTGGACAAGTGGCCAGGGTGATGCACCAAGGGACTCTTTCTCCATCCATTTGTGGTCTGTTTGGTAAAAACCAGATGAATGAAACCACAGCAACCCAGAACCAACAGGAAAAGCGTCTTTCCCTGTACCCCCCTTAGTACCCCCTGCTGATAAAGCTTACGGCCACGCTGACTGGAGGAACAACATGAAGGGATGCAGATGGTTTAGCATGGAGCAGAGTGCACAGGAGATTTGGGGAGGAGAAACAGGAAAGCAGCCCGTGTCCCAGTCCACCCTTGACCTCTCAGATGCTGTATATACGTTCTCACATATATTTCAACTTCCGTGAAATTAAACAACTCCGTATTCCCACTAGAATGAAATACAAATATCCTCCTGTCCTAGTCATTTTTTCATCGCTGATACAAAATACTCATCAACTGCAATGTAGAGGTTTCAGTCCACATTTAGTTGTCCCCAGTGCATGAAAGTATGGCAGAAGGACGTGGCAGAGAGCTGCTCAGGGTACAGCAGACCAGAAGCCAAGCGCATGAAGGGAAGACCTGAAAAGTGAAAACCCTTTCAGGCCGTGCCCCAGTGACTCACCCCTTCTACCTTGGTCCCTTGTGCTAACAGCAGGACATCTATAAGCCCTCATAATCGCGTCATGTCCCTCAAGTCCCATCATTACGTGCAGGAGGCTTTGAGGGGATGCCTTGGTATGAACCCTAACACCTTCTTACAAGTGAGAACTCTTACCCTTTCCAAACACAAGATGTGTCATCCCGTAGACATTCTATCCGCCACCGTCTGTACTGTGTCAGTGACTTCTACTTTGCATTACAGTTGCACTGAGGGCTCTGCTGCCTGAAGACTAAATTTTAAAGTTAATCCACAATAAGTTAGCCCAGTTTTTCAGGTAAAATTTAAAACTAAACAATGAAAATCTGTAGCATACAAATAAAGACTTTTGTTAGACAAAGTTAAAAATGTGAAAAACTACAATTTTTATTCCTGTGGCTATTGAAAGGCTCTGTTTGATACTAATTATTCCTTCTTTCACTGTCAATTTTGTATTTCCAAATCCACAGCCGGAGTCTGAGCTGCTCGGGATTATTTCCTTGGCGGAGCGGCCCAAACATTAGTTCCCAAAGATTCTAAGTTATCTGTTAACGTGTTGAAGCAGATTTCATCAACTTTGTTATTGGATGTAGAGGAAAAGGCACTGCAGAGTCCACTAGGTTCCAAACAAAGTCCTCCTTAGCCTCGCTGTGTAGAAGAAACCCACGTTCCTCTTGATCTTCCAGAGCAGTGGCTCTAACGAGGAGAGCAGCTCCTTTTCCGTGCTTGTATCTGTCAAGTGGCAGGTGAAGGCCAAAGCAGCCGAGCAGGAGTCTCATCTTCCAGTTCAGTGACCCCGTGAGTAACAGCACTCCTTTTCTCAGGAACTGAGACGTCCAGACTCACAGGGAAGCAAAGCCGTGCGTGGGTTTTTAAGTGTAATAACGACACCCGGAATCTCTCCACTCGCTTTGTGGAACCAGGTCTGGTGTCCATGACAGACTATCACATGCTGCTTACAACTGGAAGTGCGTGCTACATTTTGTAAGTGAAATACTATCATATTGGTGTTTTTCCCAGCTTGTACAGTACCTGAACCCTCCAGAAGCGACTCTGCGTTTCATTGAGCCCACTACTTCCAGGGATGTGCTGTGCAGATGACAAAGGCACTAGCCTGGCGCTGAACTGCTTCCCTGTGAAATGAGTTCTTTTATCAGTTGCAGTGTGGCGCAGAATTTCATGACAGTTGTATAAAACATTTTCTGAGTCTGTGGGTGATGATGTTGACAGGACGATGACAGGTAGGGTAAGTCAGGAATATTAATTTATTTCATAAGTTTATTCTTCAGTTCCTCCCTGATCTAAGAGATAAAATGCAATCTGTCTGCTAGCAGAGATCTAACCCAGCACCCCGAGAAATGGCACCATGCGGGAGGCTCCACTTTAGTCTTTTTTGCTGGCAGTTTAGACAGTGACATTAGCCAGAGCAGGCACAGTGAGGGGAGATCGATGTCACCATGTACCTCTGTTCTTGCCACCACATTTATTTTGTTCGTTGTCCGACTAAACAGCACTGGCATGGCTGAAAGAGTCTCACATCATTAGGATTTTATTTACTTCACCTTGGTGTTCTCTGCAGTAAATTCCTTTAGTTGGGAATCTGCAAGCATTCCAAATACCTTCACAATCCATGCTCCTCCCAGGCTAGCCCGAGACCCATTTGATTTCATTCGAATCTCTAACCATCAGCCAAATTCACCTACTTCTCAGCTATCACCACAACCATAGTTGCACTCATTCCTCCCTGCAGACCTTGTGGCTGTCAAATGAGCTACTCAGGGTTCTGCCCCAGGGGAGGCTTTGTCTTTAGCAGTGTCCTTCAGGCTCCTATTTCAGGGAGGATACAGGTACTGAGTCATGCAGCCTTTCTAGATGGTGTTCTTTCTGTTGGTATGGCTATATCATGCAGGTTGGCATGACTTAACATTCTTCTCTCAGTCACTGCAATTTAAGAAATAGCCTCAGAGGTCACAGTCATTGGCTGAGTAGAAAGGCAGGATACCAAGTTCTGGAGTTGAAGGAGTCCAAGAAAGCAGCTTGTTCCTACTTCCCAGACCTGTGTGAGTCAGTCTTTTACATGCCACTTTGTCGTTACTGTAGTCATCCACCACTAGACAGCAGACGGTCTTCAGTTTATGGGGATAATTTCAGAACCAATAGTCCCTTGATATCTCCTGTTCAAGCATTCAGTTTCTACACAAACCAACAAAAATCAGCTGTTTTTTGAAAGGAGAGAAATGAATCACAGACGATAGTGTAGATTTGTAGCATTGAGCCCTACAGATCTTCTGGAGTTGAGATCCACTTTCCAGTTAATGATCTTGATAGTGAAAGGTCATTCCAGGGCCTTTTACATAGTCATTCCTGCTTTGGTGACAATGAGCAGACATGAGCCCACTGTGAGTCATATTGGAGGCCCACATAGGAGACTCTGATCATTCTAAGTTCTACTTTGTTTATCAGACTGAAATAGTAATTTGGGGCCTCAGGATCTGCTATCATCAAAATTATGATTTAAGTTATAGTTTCAATCCCAAATGTCCCCCCAAATTCTCATGTATTTTGCTTTTTTTAAAAAAAAATTTTATTTTTTAAAAATTTTATTACTTCTAATAAGAAAGAAGTATCAATGAGACAGTTTCAAAACACATTAGTAGGACAGCCACAATAATTAATACAATGCATATTATTGTCTTCATAGTAGTTGTTCAGAGTATTTTGAAGTTGTGAGCAGTGGATATTGTGCTGATGATGCAAAATGACTAAGATACTCACTAGTGCCCTGTAGAGTCTGGACATTTCCTATTCCCCAGTTCATTTTGACTCTAGTACGTTGCCAAAGAATTGTGTTTGTTGTAAGCATTTGAAACATGTTTCTTTCTCAAGGGTTGCTTGGCCTGTCCTTCCACCAAAATCTTAGGTTGATGAATGGGCAAAGTTCTGGAACAGCCAGAGATGGTTTGAGCAGCAAGTAGTGATTCCAGTGAGGCTTTTGGTTCTCATATTTCCTCTAGCTCTAAAATTCACTATATTCAATATAAACCACTCTGCTGGATTGCCAATCTATGTAACTCCCTATTGGGCCATCATCAATGAACTGACTGCTAAACATCCTCGGGGAATCAAGGAATTCTGTTTACAAACTCATCCCTGCTGCCTTTGATGGCAAACATTTTCATCTTGATGTTGGTGTTTTTTTTCCTTTTTTTTGCCAAGTGTTATAACTTGGTTTAATACTCTTAGAATTCACATCTATACATACTTCATAATTTTTTGCTCATGTACAATAGCAAAGTCTTACGATTCTTCCAGTATATAAGCTATTTTATCTTAGGTTATAGCAGATCCTTGGCCCTTACAGCATAGCGTGATTTGACATTATGGGCACCATGCCAACAGGCTATGGTCGTGGTGTGTCTTGAGGGCAGCAGGTATCCATTTTCAAGACTTCTGCCCCGTGGTGAGATTACAGTGAAACTTTTGACCAAGGCAGGTCATCTCATCAGACCCTAGAGAGGGACCTAATGTTTTCACAGAGGAAGTGCAATGTGACATGAGAGTACAAAGTTGTCAGCTTCACCCGGGCCCTACCAGATGTCACCATTCTAAATTTCATGATTCCAGTTTTTCTTGATAAATGTCTTGTATTTCATATGAGAAAGTTGATAAGGTTGTGAATTTAGTTGCTATAATATAGCAACCCAAACAATTAAATGGCTGATTCGTTTATTTTCAACAAAATCAGTTCTGTGGTTTCAAGAAGATCCTGCTATAGAATCCCCCTAGTTATGAGTTAGTAATTTTAGGTAAAAGTTAAAGAAAGGACCTGAGCCTGTTATTTTCTTTTTGTAAGTATTGAAGTACATTAAACCCCCCAACACACACGATCAACACCAAATCATAATACTTGATGTCATTATTTCTGCTAAAGTTCAAGTGTGTTAGCCACTTGGAATTAAAAGTTGCTTCACTACAATCAATCAGAGGTTTTATAATTTGATCAGTTATAATGCCACATCCATCAGAGATTATTCATATCCTATTACCTATTGTCAAGGAGCTCAGCATCCTACTTCAACCCACGAGCTTGATTAAGTTGACTCACACAGTCTTTCTCTCTAGAACTGTTCCCAGTGACCAATCGCTAGCAGCTGGTTTCTAGTTGGGAAACAGAAATAACATAAAGAAAGTTTAATTTAAAGCATGCTTTGGTCTAGCAGGGCATTAGCTGTGAGAAGTCGTAAGTATGTAAGGAGAATGCTGAAAAATTCCCTAGAGTTGAGGGAGAGTACCTGAGAAAGATCCAGCCTGGGGGAGACGCAATCTCCCTAAGCTTCTTAGCATCCTGCTTTGAGCTTATGAGGTGGGGCCAGTATGGCCTCAGCAGGAGGCAACTTCTACAGTGTGGTTGGCTGAGGCAAAGGGCTGCATAGCATGAAGGCTGAGACACATACTCTCTATGTTCAGAGGGCCAAGGCAAGGTGAGCATGCCGCTAGGTGAGGTTTAGGACTGTGCTGCAAACTGGCCAAGTGACTGAGCACTCACGGGAAGTAGCCAGAGAGCAGGGCCCCTGACGTCCTCTCACACACATCACAGGGAGTTCCATGATGAGAGAAGAGAGACACCAATTGGCCCTTCAGAACCAGAAAAGGAAAGTCTTCCTCAGCAGTAGCTCCCTCCCTTAGATGGAAATGTTTAATTCCATTCTGTGTAAAAGAATATGCTTACCAAAGATTTCAGTTTCCACTATCACAGAAGCATCTAGTGGTGGATTTCAATCTGGTGATCAATACACTGATAACTGATGTCAATCCCTGTCATGCCTCTGCCTCTCTGCTTCGAATTTTCATACCTCCCACCTTCCTCTTCCACTGCCACTGGGGACCAGTCACACCCAAATCTAGACAGTGATGCCTCTGGTTTTCTAAGTTCAGTGACCAGGAAGGTTTCCAAGGAAGCAGATGGAAGGAGGCCCAGAGTAGTAGCTTTCAATTTTATTAACTGATAACAAGGCTAAATCTGGTGGTAATAATCTGGTTTTAATCCTCATACTCTTTTTTTCCCTTACTTCTGTACCATAACACAGATAATTCTTAAAAAATTAAAGATGTTGTTCTCTTTTCTTCTGATTTGCAGCAGCAATGACTGGAATTTAACTCAGAAATATTGTTACAATTACCTGGCTCCCCAGTGGCCCATGGAAGTATGATCAGTTCAAGAGAGGGGGGCATTCTCCTCAGACTGGCTGCCTGCGTGTGTAGGCCACAGAGGACCAGGGGAGCATTTGCTCATGCAAGCCTCACACTGGTGCTTGCCCTAACTCAATTCGCTCCTTAAACCTGAAAGGAGCTCTTCGTGGGAGACTGTCAGGAGGCGGGCAAGCCTGTGCTGTTAATTTTGTTTCTAATTACAATTGCGGATAAACATTTTCCAATTTCTGAGTCAACAAGCAGAATCATTTTCTAGCAATGGAACCACACTCTTGGACTCCAAGGCTGAGCCCCTGACATCTCCACATGAGTGAACTGTATGGAGAGTTCAGGGCTGTGCTTGTTCAGTAGACAGTGTTGGGTAGAGCTGCGGTAGCAGGAGAAACAAGGAGTAACACTGGCCTCGCTGTGAATTTTAACACAACATATGGCCGTCCTTTACTGCTTATTTAAATGACTCACATGACTGACAGCAGTCAGGGTTCTTGGTTGCATTCTGTGGGTCTCTAAGCCGAAAAGAGAATGTGTTAGAAGGTAACTAGGACTCACAGAACCTAGAGACTGAAAACTCAGAGCTCTCACATTCGGAGGGACCAAGTGTGCTGTGGAATTTGGCAGCAGACACTAACAAGGATCACACGAAAGACACAGTGTGACTGCTGCTGCGGTGAAGAGCCCACCAGCTGGGACCTGAAATTATTCACAGTTACAGGAGAGAGAGTTTGACTGTGCTAAGGTTCTCAGTCACTCAAGTCTGGACTTAATGTGGGATTACTGGGATCTCAGGTGCTAACAGAAATGGAGGATTAGATGCTGTATTAAACTATCACAATGACTGCGTTCCCTCAGATAGTTACTGCTTATTACACTTCCTTTGGGGTGCCTGGAAAATAGAGGCTCCATGAACCACTCATTTAAGGCCAGGTACAGTATATGTGCAAAAGGTCATTTGAGGTCACACAACGTTCAATTCTTTAGTCAGTTATTCATGAGACATGTGTCCCACACATAAAGTGTAAATCTGTTTCAGGTGAACTGAGTCGGAACCCAATTTGTTCATACCCACCGTCCACGTCTACCCTTCCTCTGGGAGGTTTTCAAACAATTATATTATAAAAGCCCCTCTCTCTCTCTCTCTCTCTCTCTCTCTCTCTCTCTCGCTCTCTCTCTCCCTCTGTCTCTCTCTCTCTCTTTCTTTCTTGCTCTCCTTCTCCTCCCTTCCCTGCTCCTTCATTTAAATTAAACCCAGGTCCTCCCAGAAGGTGGGCTAGCGTTGTACCAGAGAGGCCCAGCACATCCCTAAACCTTCAGTCATTAAATGTCTCAGAGATGTCATTAAACTTCTTGCTTCCCATAGCACCCTCCCTGGAGCCATCTCTCCTGTTTCCTGCCTTGGTCTCTTTGGAGCTGGTTCAAACTCTGTCCCAGAAAAGACAGAGAAGTGAAAGGACAGAAAGAAGTCAAGTAGATGCATCTCCCTGACGGCTAAACAGCTCTGGCAGGAGATTTCAACACAAGACATTGCATGGAAAGCATTTCAGGGATTATGTTTGGATTGCAGAGACCCAGACCTAAACGAAACCTGAAAAGAACAATGCTTTCATTCAGCTCTTGACTATGCTCCCACCCCACAGCATGAGCCATTTTACTCTTTAAAACACAAAACATCTACTACGAGCCTAGAAGTGTTTGTGAGCACAGGGACCCTTCTGCATGTAGAAAAGTAATAGGTGGCAGCAGCCGAATGCATGCACTCTGCGTCCAGTTGGAGTGAGGGTTGAAATCTGGCCTCACCATTTAACCAGCTGTGTGACTTTTGAGCAAATTTCTTGCCATATTTCAACTTTAATTTCTGCAGATGTAACACCAGTGCTTATCTCATATGTTTGGTGCAAGAATTAAAAGATATGCGTGTAAAGTCTGTATTGGTTGGCCTAGAACAAGCACCTGAAGATAACCAGGGGTTAAGAACATACACACATACCTACATGGGTGACTTTATGACCCTGAACATTACCCTGATTTCTCTGAGCTGCCTGTGCAAGTTGACATTAGTGACCACCTCCCAGGTTTGTTGTCAAAAAGAAGAAAGTGTAACGGACATTTATCCAGCTCTTACTCTCGTACGAGAAAAGGCTTCATATAACGTGAAGTACTATCCAGTGTGAGAGACTGTGCAGAGCAGCTGGTGAGGGCATTCTCCAAAGAATGGATTCACATTCATTTCACAATCACCTCTGATTAAAATGCCACTTGGGAAGTACAGACCTTTCATGCTGAAATGATCCACATCCCCAATAAAAGGTTACAGAGCAAGTCACCACTCCGAGGTCACAATCAAAGGGAAGTTCATCCTGTCAGATGATATTTATGAGGGCCAGAGGGAACAATGACAGTTCTCTGAACTGAAGTTCACCTTGCTCAAGAGGCGCTGTCCCAGGCAGCATTGAAAGCTGGCACATGGAAGCCCCTGACACAACAGAACTCTCCTTCATGTGAGAGGATACAGAGCCAAATGAGAGATGAGTTGGACATGTGGGGAGAGGCGCCACATGTGGAGGATGATGAGTCTGAAGCTTGCAGGGCAGAACAGCAAACCAGAGACCCAGGCAAGCCTTCGATAGTGCAGCCTGAGGCCAGATTCCTTCTTCAGGAAAAAACTCCATCCTTGCTCTGGCTCTGAAAGCCTTCACCTTAGTGGATGAAGCCCCCTCTTGCTAGGAAGGTCATTTACTTGACTTGAAATTCCCTGGCTATAGGTGCTAGTCTCGCCCACAAGTTCTTTTGCAATAGCTGGATGCCAGCCACACTCACCACTGGGGCCTTGTGAAAGGGTAAAAGAAGCCGTCACCGCAGTGAACAATGGTTCCTAAATTTGCCTGCTGTGGTTAAAATCCTCAGTGGGATAAGTGTGTTTTAGTCTTTTAAGTATTAGTAGGAAGTAGAAGTTTATTTTCTAAGAAAATATGGAAAGGTAAGAAAAAGATCTTGTTAGAAGAAGCCGTGCACCCAGAGATGCCCTTGCCCCCAAACACGTCATTTCCTAATACCAATCAGCAGTGTGACCCTGAGCCAGGGGAAAGATCTGGAAAGGCTGTTTGTGAGAGTAGAAAGTTGTTGCTCCCAGTTAGGACTTAGCTTTAGAGACCCTTGAAACCCATTTAAAGCCTTTCAGCATGAGAGCGACATGGTAACAAAAAGGCCAAGTTCTGGAGCGCTGGTTCCCACAGTTGAGTGCACACAGGATTGCTTCCTGAGCGGTAGAATTGGCAGTTGAGGGGTTGGGGGCTCCTCTGCATTTCTCTACGGCGTCAGCCCCACTTGAGGTCCAGCACGGGGAGAAGCTTAACCAGCGTCTGCGGATTCCTATGTGGGGGTTGAGGAGATGTTCTTTGCAGGGCAGCTTTATCATTGGGACTCCAACAGCAAAGGATAAATGAACAGAGCAGAGCGGGGAGCTTTGCCCACGGCAGGGCGTGGTTGGGACGCGTGAGTTCACCAGACGCGAGGGCGTGGCCCGCCTTGCCAAGACTGGGGCGCGCAGGGCTGCCAGATCAATCCCCTCTCTCACGCCTTGGACCTCGTTTCATTACAGTAACACAAAGCAGTGCTTTCCCGCTGTTTCAGCATTTTATGGTAATGCGTGGTTTGACTTTTTTTTTAAACTCGGGTTAAAAACTTGTCCCTCAGGCATGCAACCTCAGCCTCATGAGGGGGAAGGACGTATCCCCGTGACAGAAGCTGAGCTGTCCTCTAAATTCTTAGCATTTTCTCTACCCAATTTTAAGTCTCTGAGAGCGGGTACCGCTGATGGTACCTCGCTATCTTCTTCACAAAAGGAGTGTTTTGGCACCTTCATTGGCTGCAGGTCCAGGTAAGGATCTCAGGGTCTTTTCTAACCATTCATGTAAAATCTCCAGATGTTTCTCAACCCAGATAGAGGACATCATTTATGGTTTGGTGAACACTACCTGGCCACATGAAAGCCAGATGCTGCGCAGCGTGTGACAATGCCTCCGTGCTGCTGCCTTCCACTGTGAGGTTTCCAGACCTAACCTGGCCCAAGCATAAGCGTGAAGCCTTGTATTATCAAAACTGACCTTGTTGCTGCTGCCTCTGCATCGGCTCCTCAGTACACCCGCACTGACCAGGCCTTGGAGTTCTGCTCATCGCCACCATAGCTGTCCACCCACTGAGCAGGAATTGGTCTGCTGATGGCCTTTCAGTCATTGGCCTTGGGCTTCCCTGACCTCCCTCTGCCTGCTTGGGAGAAGCTGGTTCTCCCTGGCTTCTGCCCTGACAGCCTGGGATCTTTAGAATCTCAAGGCTGCGGCCAGCTGCATCGCGCGCCTGGTGCTTGTTCAGGGCTGCACCAGATTAGAACTGTCAAGTGCGGATTTAGCCTGGGTCAAGCCACTTATTTTGTTTCTGGGGCCTCATAACTCGCTCATAACAAGGCGCACTCCATCCTTGTCAGGGCATGGAAAGCAGCTAAGGGTCTTACTTCTGAGGGCAAAGGAGGTAGAGCATTGTGCTAATATTCAAAATGCAGCAGTGCTTCAAAAATATCAAAGCTTAATATGATACTGAAAGTAAACTCACCATACAATTCACATACAGTCTAAGAAAATGCCTTAAAGAATTCAAACCTGTTGTTCTTCTCGAAGACCCAGGAAGGGCTACCTGCTCTCCTATATCTCCCTCTGGAGCTTTGGAGGCCCAGGGGCAGAATCTGCAGCGGATGCCTGAGTATCTGAAATTCAAGGGAGGAACAGGTGTCTCCAGGCTTCCTGGCGTGGCTTTTGTGCTCAATGGCAGATCTTGTCTATAACCTATTTTGCTTCCCATTTGGTGAGTGTCTCTTGTGTGCATGACTCTTTAGGGTAGAATTTTGGCAACAGATACGGTCAGTGGCAGAGTGAGACGTTGTTCTTGAGAGTGGCACTGGCCTCTTAGTTTTATGTGTTCAAGTCCATTTGTTTACAGTTGACCAAGTCAGCTTATTTTGGAAGAAAGGAAAAGAGGATATATTTCAAGCTAGCTCTCAGGAGGTGGAGGGGTAGAACATTTGCCTCAAGTCAGCATGTCACCTCATAGGTGGGGAAGGGTCCTTTGGAGTAAGGAACAGAGGGGAGAAGGGGAGAGGTGATGTGTATCTTTGTGCTTGTTTCAGCAATTTCAGCTATCTTTGATTTAGAAAATTTTACTTTCTGGTGAAAAGGAACCCAAGCCCAGACCTCCCCGGGCCTGTGTCTACCTACCTGCCACTTCTTTTTGGCTGAGGAGAGCAGGTGGCACTTGTTGTGTGCACAGCAGGAGGAACTTTGAAGAAATTGCTTAGCTCTAAAGAAAGGGAAAAAGAATCTAACTTGAAGTTCCATTTTGCCATGGTGGTTCCAAAAATCCAGCCTACTTGTTGTCACTCTGTAAGGCTGATGTGCCTTTCGACTCCATACTGGGAGAAAGAAGACCACCTTTTTTTTTGAGTCTTTATAGTAAAGATACAGAGCAGAGGAACATTGTTAAATTGTCGTATTGCTGTGGAGTCTTCGGCAAGAAACTTCCATTTGAACACTGAGTTTTATTATGGCTTTACAACATGCACAAAGGCAACACATTTGCACTGTCACCTTCCGGGCAGGGGAATAGGATCCATTTCATCTGCCACCTGTGTGTTGAGTCCTCAGCTCACGCTCAGCTGCAGACACGCTCTCCAGAAAAGCTGTTGCGTTTTGATAGACCATCAATCTCCACGCTTGGGCAATTGGCTTGCACCTATACTGACATGGAAAATCAATCTTGATTCCCGGAAGGCAGAGCCACTGCTACCAAAGGTCATGCACAACAATTGCAGTTGTCTTTTTCCAAGAGTGCAGAATGATTTCTACCAGCTTTGTGTGAATTCCTCTCTGCTCTGCCTTCAGCTCTTCTTGCCCATTTAGGAAAAGAAATAATGGAATTCTGATCACTGATGGTGAGAAGCAAAGTGCTGGCATTCTTAAAAATTTATAATGGAGGTTAAGCTGGATACATGGAAAATGATGCTATGTCAAGTTTCTTACATATCTTTCATGGATTATTCAGCCTGAGGATAAATTCAGTATATCTCATTTCTCCTACTCACACCAATTTCTGAAACAGACTATAGAATCCCAGCACAGCCCTTATAATCAACAGAGCCTCATCTTTCTGTGCCTTTGTATGAGCCAATAGCCTACCAAGTGCTATCATTTTTCCCTTCAGAACATCTCTGCCATCTCTCTCTATTTTATCTTTCTCCCTAGTGAAATAATCATGCAGAATTACATAGAGGTTATTGAAATAACATGTTCAGAAAAAGAATCTGTACTTTAGGACCCTCCCCTTCCAGCCGATAGCTCCACCCCCTTGAGCCTGGGACCAGGCACTGCTGCCCCTGCCCAGTGGATGCAAACTGTCTGCCCCTTCATGGAGGTAGTTACCCAGGTGCAGAGAGCTGCACTGTATGGAGCACCCAGTTCCACACCAAGTAGTCCTTGGATCACAGTTTCAGTTGCAGCCTGCAGAGGCCCAGTTTCCTCATTTTCCATCCCATCATAGTTGTGTCCCTTCACACAGACTTTCTAATCGATCTTTTCCAACAAATCATTCTTTATTTCACACCCCTCTCAAAAATGCCCCATAGTTCACCCACTGCTAAATTCCTATTATCATAACTGATGCCAAAGCCTGATTTACAGTTTGAATGGGTTGCTATAACAAAATATCACAGATTATGTCATTTACATAATAAAAATGTGTGTTTGAGCAATAGTGAAGGCCAGAAACCCCAATCAAGGAGGCATCCGGGCACTTTGACCAGTTGTTTTTCACTGTGTTCTCACAATGGTAGTGCTGGGAAAGAGGCAGTGGGTGATGCAGCTGTTTCCTTTTGCAAGATCACTGATTATTATGGTATCGAAGAACCATCCTCGTAACATCATTTAACTTCACTTCTTTAGAAGCTCCATCTCCAAGCGTAGCCTCCCAGGGCATTAGATCTTCAATGTATGATTTCTGGAGAAAGCAAAGTATTCAACCTCAAATGTAACACATCCCAGGAACCACAATGCTGAGATGGTTTTTATCTGCAAATGTAGTCTACGGATTTTCCAGAAAGCAATACAGTTCATATATTTTGCCACTTCTGGACCATAGTGTATAGAACGCCTCACAAAATTTGGAAATGTTTTCCCAAGCCCCTTTTATTCAAACCATACTCTTCCTTGAAGCCAAGCCAGGTCCCATACCTTCCTAGAAGGGTTTTATGATTTTCCTGATCTCTAATGGTTTTCTTTTTTAAAAAAATGTATTTAGTACAGGGTCTCATTACACAGACCAGACTCATAGTGATTCTCCTGTTTTCAGCCGCCCAAGTGCTGGGCTTATAGGTGTGTTCCACCACTCCCAACCTCAGTCGCACCTCAGCAAGCCTTAGGGGTGGGTCTGGCACACCCAGGAATCAAACCCCTGTCCCTGCATCTGCCTAACCAGGTGCTTTAATCTGCTGAGTTATCTGGTCGGCCCTCTTATTGGCCTTTCTTAGCTCAGAATTCTGGAAGATTTGTTACCTGCACAGATGGCTGAGTAGAGACGATGCAGGCTTAGTCTCACTGTGGATCCCACCTAGGTGTACCTTGTCCACAAGCACTTGGCGCCCATAGCTTATCTGCAGGGACCGCTGGTTCCCGAGAGGGTGTAACCCCGTGATGACTCATGCCCCGCTTTCTGCATTCCAGGGCCTGCACCCATCACACGGAGCATATTTCGCTGATTTCCATCAAGCCTGTTTCTTGTTTACACCCATGCTCAATTCATCTTTATGTTGTGACTTTGCTCCTTCTGTCTCAATCTACTGGCTCTTTCTCTCTTTTTCTGAAACTACCATCTTAATTTTTGCCCACCGTACTTCACCTAGATAAAGCAGCTGGCATGCAAGTTCTATTTAAATTCCTCCTCCTACACCAGCCTGATAGGTTTCCCTCCACAACGCCTTTTCTAGTACAGTCCCTAATGTGTGGCTTCACTATTTCAGGTCACCTGGTTCAGGAGCGGGGGAGGCTGCAGAAGCCTCATTGACTGCCACCAGATTACAAATTCTATTTGACCTGTGCTGTTGTGATTGCCCGGTTTATGTGCCATAGAGACCTGTTGCTTGGTTGAACATCATTCTCCTCATTTCGTCCCTCGTCCCAAGTCCTATCATGCACACACTGCTCATTTTAGTTCACATTTCTACTCGCCCGGGGTTACTGCTAAGATCTCAACTCAGTTCTGCTTTAATGTCTCAGCTGTGCTTTGTCAAACTCTTTCTACACTTTTTTCTACCACATCCTCCATGCTCCAAACAAGTGGATGTGTCTTCTGTCCGTGCCCTCACATAATCTCTACCCTAATTTTTTTTTAAACCATTGTCTTCTCTCCTGGACATTTAGTTCTCTGATTTAGTCACAGAATGGTTGGCAGAAATTGTGCACTTGGATACAGCACAAAGACAAAAGCAATTGCAAGCTGTAGCAAAACACAACAACACAATGTAAGCACGTAGAGGTAAAAAAAGAAAAGATTTATTTTAGGGCCATTTCCTGATAATTTAGAAATGTCTGAATTGAGACTTGGCTGATGAATCCAATTCTCCCATCAGGCACAGCAGAACCGCGTTTGCCTGGAAGCTCAGTTTTGTTTTGAAGGCAGCTGTAAGCAGGAGATGACACAGAGCATTCCTTGGAAAGCACTCGGCTGACGCGCGATCCCGCAGCACATTTCTCTGTTTTGCTTTAATTGAAAACCAGATGAAATAGCTGGCTTGAGTAAGGCACTTGTGAAAGAAAGAAGAAGGAAAAGCTTTCACTAGTACCGTTCAGCTCAGAAAATGCTCACGTCTGAAAGCCCAGGAGAAATGAAGTGGGCCTTGAGAATGACAAATTTCCATTCGTTTTCAAGTGTAAATTCACTATCGGAGATGACAGGACCGTTCCACTTTGCATAGCTCACAGTGATGTGCCTCACCCTTTCCAATGCACGATACAGAGAGTGTCACAGGCACTCAATAAATACTCACAATTAAATTTATTAGTATTATACTTGCAGCTGAGAAGCCAAGCACCATCAGGTGGCTCCTGAGACCCTTGTGGCCACTGTATGTCACAGCGTGACAGAGGTCCCTGGGTCACGTGAGGTAGTCGTATTTCCTGTGTGGCATAAGCTGAAGAGGCTATTTGCACCATGCTCTTCATCAAAGGCAAGAACAAGAGCCAAAGTCTTGCCCCCATCAAACTTCATAGGAAAGCGCTGGTGAAAGGAAGTGTAGCTCACGGAAATGCTGCCTCTGATAAAGCTCTTTAATAAGAGCACTGTTTTGTAGGCCTTAGAAAAAGGACATTGTCCTCAAGTGAGTGACAAAAGCTCAAGGAACCCTTAAACTTCCTAATTCTGAGAAGCTTTACATAATGATCCTTGTCTTACATTCTCATTAAGGTGGAAAGAAATGCATATTCTATGCAATCTGAAATTTATGATGGTAAGTCATGAAAATTTACTTGTAAATCAGTTTCTTGGAATTTGTAATCATTTCCCCATTGATAGATTAAGGCCCATGGTGATTAAGGTACCAGCGTAGTGGAGCACAAGGGTGAGACAGATGGAAACCAGCCTTGAGTGGGGCTAGGCTGAGCCTTAGACTGGGGAAAAGACTTGGTATTCAGGCTGCAATCTCACGCTTCTGGGCCTTGGATCGTGAGGAAGCTGAGACCAGAGGCTCTCTGGAGGGTCCGTGGCTGGATCTCAGGCAGCTCAAAAGGCTCGCAAGCCACGGGAGGATCAGAGTAGCAGGCAGGGCGTCAGGAGTGAGTGAGGTCTCCTTTGCAGATAACAAGTGCACAGCAGAAGGATCTCTGGTCTTTTTTCTCTGACCACTCCTTGTATTTTTCTTCTTTTCTTGGAAAACTGAGGGTTTCAATCCTTCCCTCCCTTACTCACCTTTTAGGCAATTACATTTTTAATGTAAAATACTACAGAGACATACATCTAACTTGCGGGTGGTTATAAACATAATTTAGTTGGGTCACATGGTAGCTAATGTTATTACAGTGCTGCATCTCCTACTAAATTCTGTAGAATGTGAAGACTTAGGCAGCTTTTACAGGAGGCAGCTTCACTATTAATTCAATGTATGAAGAGTCAAATGAAAGCACAGGGCGGAAGGGAGCGCTTGGACGGCGAGGGCGTCTCTGCTGGAACTGCTCTGCGGGCTGTCAGCAAGCCGGAGTTGCAGGACTGGAGCAGCCAGGCGCCCTTCCCTGCTGAGACCCCGGGGGTACCACGTACTGGTGTTTACGTAGATACTTCTTCGACCTGGCGGGTGGGTTCTAGCTAGCTTGTCTATGTGCAGCCACGCGTCCCTCCCTTGGAAAAGCCGTTCATAAAGGGTGCTGTCTGCCGCTGTGTGGTAATTGCACCAGGGCTAGCGCCCAACTTCACGCTCTCCCCAGCGTCCCTGGAAACGCGCGGCCCTCTGCGCTCTTGGTTCTTCTGATTAAAGGCACATCCAGTATCCCGCCACAACAGGAAACAAGGCCGATATTCTTCACACAGAACCCAAGCGAGGATGGAGCCTCGAGTCAGGAGAGCGGTCCTTCATTCTTGGTCGTGTGAGGTGGGAAGGATGAGCCAGCCCGATGGCAGGCCGCTGGTCAGCCGAGGGGCTGGGTGTGGCTCGCCTCGAGTTCCAGTGCAAACAGCTGCGTGGCCTGCTGGGTACAAGGGAGGCCTCTAAATTCTCAAGTCCACATGGGGGTCACGAGGGGCAAAGGCCCTTGGAGGGGCGTCGGCTCAGCAGGGCGCCAGCTGGTCATACTCCTCCGTCTCCTTGACGCAGCTCTGCACCGAGGTCACTTGTGAGCTGCAGGGACTGCAGCCGTAGTTTGCCTCCTTGGTCCTCGGTGCGACCCCTCCTCCTATGGACTCATTGGTGGTGCAGCCCGGACCCAGCTGCGCACAGAGTCCAGCCTCGCAGAGACTGTGGCTTAGCGTCTCTATCCATACGCTCACCGAAGCTCTCCTATACACACAACTCTATTTCTGAGGTCCTTAGCCAGGGAGTTCGGGAGGCTACAGTTATTTCTTACCATATATCTGCTGCTCAAGGTCTTTTTTTAAAAATAAAGACAGATCTTCACCTATCGGCCATTGACACTAGCGCCAGTGTGAGGTCAGGGCGAGAAGCGGAAGAACCTCAGGAATAGGCGAAGCGGGGCAACTTACGCAAGTGCTGGTAACCAAACCCCTTTCTGAGATTCTACTGCTAAAGACTGAGAACCTCAGACTCAATACGGATGACAGGACCCAAATCGTGAAGGTGCGTGGGGGCAGACAGCTTCCCACCCAGAGGGGAAGGGCCATGGCATTTCTAATAGAAAAATGGGGCTGCGATCCCACCGTTACCGAGGGCGAGATCTTGAGCAAGTGCCGAGCCTCATTTTGTTTCAATGTCAGTGTCTGAAATAAAAATTATAACACCTGCTCCGACTTGCTCTGCACTGTCCCTGAATCTAACTGAATAATAAGTAAAAGCAGATTCAGAAAACCTAAGACGTACGAGGAGTCATAGAGTTGAACGTCAGCAGCACTGAAAAGTGTCCCACAGCCCCTAACGTGCTGAGAGACAAACGCCGCGCTGCCCTCCGGGTCTGTCAGCTCCCTCCCCAAAGGGTACGGTGACCTTCTGGTAGAGTTTTCATTTCTTGCTCTGTTGCAGGATCTGTTTAGAGGCCTGTGCCCTGCCTTGCCCACCGTGGTCAGCTTTCAGTCTTGCCTGTGAACTCCAGAGTGTATGGTTTAACTACATCCTGTTATCAAATTTTTTATATCCTGTTATCAAATTAATACATGTTCCCTAAGCACCGTGCCCAATGACTAAGGCACAGTTCCTAAACTTAAGAATTTTGCCATCGATCATGAGTTTTCATGGTAAAGGAAGAAAGAATAAAAGGTTCACAGAGAATACTCTCAAGGGCTATCTCTGGAAATAGCTTTCATGGCTTCTACTTACACTCTATTTACTGGAACACAGCGAATAACCTCAGCAGAGCAATAAATTAAGGTGCGAAACATGCTTTTGCTGGGTATCCAGAAAAAGAAAGATGAACTGGAGTGTGCTGCCCACCTAGCCCCGCCTCTGCCATGTGGTGCTGCCGTGTAATGTGATACAGATTATGGGACACACGCAACAGCAGAGGGGCACACGGGACACAGCGACCTGACGCTGCTGAAAGCCTGGGGAAAGGACACTGCGTGGACACAAAGGTGGGGAGACCTTTCCTAAGCACAACCGAGGAAGGTCACTGACCATAGCACAACTGTATAGGACAATAAGTGGGATATTGAAAGACAGCTGCCTTTTGGGAGAAAATGGCACATTTATGAAGTTGAACTTCATAGTTTTATGAAACAGGGCAAGGTATAAAACTGGAAAGATAGTTTGAAGGTAGATTTCGAAAGCAGGTAGGTTTTTGAATGCCATGTTAGAATTTAAAATCATTTTACTATGCCCTGGGAAGCTATTAAAAGTTTTTAATGAAAAACTTTGACATAATTTGAAGAGAAAAATCCTCTGATGGCTAAGTACAGAGGAAATTGATAAGTGGGAGTCTAATTAATAAATAAGCTGTACCAGTGTGTTCAAACATAACTACGAGCTAGAATTTCCCAAGGAGCTCCAATTACGCAGGTGCAGGTCTTTATTCGGAGTGCTTCAGTCAGAATTTTGGGAGCACATGCATTTTTCAAAACTAACTAGATGATTCGCATGTAGTACAAATACTGAGCACCACCATCTATACTAATGTAATTTTAAATACATACTGGGGGAATAGGTTCATGTAGCAGACTTCTGAACTCTGAAGAGAAGACTTGCTTGACTAATGCCGACCTGTGGATAGAGTAGGATTTTTCCAGTGCAGGCTGTTGTACAGTCTTGGTTTGAGCTCTGCTGGTCAGAATAAATGCCATGGAATAGCAGTTTGCATAGGAAGGAAGAAGCGAACGCTGTGTGCACATGTTGCTCTGCCCCTTTCAGTACTGCAGACTTCCTTCTCAAGTGCTCCTTGTATGCATTATTGGATATGAGTAGCAAAGGAATTCATTAGCAGTACTTCAGTGCCTTCTAAAGTTGTGTTTGTGTTGAAAGATCGGATGCCATAATGGACACGAGCTCGCCGGCTCCCTTCTAATCTCGCTGACACCTTAGCAACACCTCCACAGCTTCTCCTCCAGACATTTCACAGCTGTAGTTCCCATCCTTCACTACTCCCGTGAGTTCTTGGATCTCCAGCCCTCTTCCTTTGCTAGGGGTGTACTCGCTGCCCTCCCCCAGGTCACTGGTGGCCAACCTATGGCCTGTGTGCCGCTGGGGGCTCATGGAGTCCTTTCAGTCAGCACCTGAGTCAAGTCCCCCAGCAGTTGATGCTGGGTAACAGTCATCTTTTTCTAAGCTAAAACCTCAGCATTCAGGTTTAACCGCAGTTCTGGCATCTTGTGATAAACAAGCAGGCTGCGGTTTGGCACGCAGTCTCTGGAAGGTTCGCCACCGGGCCCTAGGAGCTCGCAGTCAGGAAGAGCTGGCAAGCATTTCCCCCTGACTGTGAGGTCCTTGGGAGGCGAGGCCTTCGCTAGCAGTCCCCTGAGCTGATATAGTGAAGATGCCCTTGAAGTGTGCCTTTTCGCTTGCGTACTCCCCAGTGTCTTGAGCTTGTGCCCTTGGAAGGCTTTCTCTGTCTTGTTCTGCTGGCCACTCTATTACAGCCCCTGAGCTCATGTACAACAGCTGCAAATAATTCCCAGGTGCATGTGCCACCTGCCCTGGAAGTCTCTTCTCGGCTCTAGAACTCTCTGTGATTAGACTGCACTCTTACTCTCTCAAGGGCAGTGTGCCTCTGAAGAGCTTTCAAGGAGAGTTGCAAGGCCTCCCAGCTCTAACATAACAAAATTCTCCCCAGCCTCTCTAATTTCTTTAGGGATTCTGGCCTGCAGCTTCTCACCTGGCCTCACACTGAGGTGAGTCCTCAGCCCCAATCCTCTGTACGCTAGTGAGGTAGATCAAGTCCTCTTCTTCCTCAGTGCCTGCAGTCACACACAGCCAAGGACCGCATTCCTTTTCACCCACATCCTGGAGATGGCAAGAAATGTACATACAATTGTCTAAAGGGGACCCCAATGGGCAACTCAAGTTCTCCACAGGCAATTAAAAGAAAGCAACAATGCACCCCAGAAATACCTGTACATTACTACTAACACCTCAGCCTCTTAGAACGTAGTGGTACAGTTTCAGTTTTGCACCATATTTATGAAGTATGAGAATTTTAGTGGCAAGTGCTTTAAATGGAACATGATCATTAAATGTCTCACTTTTTTTTTCTTAGTGATGTCCGAGAGTTTTGCTCACTTTATTAACACAGTGCTCTCTATAGGAAGGATGAAGCCAAGTGCCGCTTGGCCTGCAGAAACTGCAGCTGGGTGTTGGTGTTCGGTAGCTCGTGGCTGCTTTGTCACTTTTCTGTGGGCTTTCCCCCATTCTCGGAAGAGAGAACTGCAACTGTTACGGCTCCAGAGCGCTGCAGCAGTAGCTCAAGGGCTGCGGCTGTATTCAGAGCCCCATGTCAGCTGCGCTGCAGAGCGGCTGGAACTGGAGCCGCTGAGACTCGGACTGCAGTGATCCAACACATTATGGGTCTCGGCATCACACTTAGATCGCATGTAGTCTTTCAACATTGCAAAAAGGAAGAAAGGATTCTACTGTACAGGGACTTGAAGCTGCCGAGAGTGGAGTCTGGTGTTCTCTGCGTTAGCCCACGACGAGGCTTTTCCAGCCACAGTCCTTCCGAGCTTGCTGTTTTAAGCAGGGTGAAGAAAAGACAGAGGTATCCAGGGGCTTTTCCAGTTTTGTGTAAATTGTATCTGTAATTTGCAAGCAAGAAAAATAAGAAATTTTCACTTTGTCCAGAGTTTAGCGTGACTTCAAGTGAAAAAGTAAGAGTGTGGAGCAAGAAGAATAGCAGCCATTCGCTTCTCCATCCGGACTGTCAGGTACTGGGGTGCAGCTGCTCCAGGTCTATTTTTGTCTCTCATGTCAGAGACATGCTTTTCAGATTCAGGTACCTTATGGACCAAGAAAGGCTTTGCAGACCTAGCCCAGGTGTCTGCAGCAGTAGCTCGCCGGCGCCTGTGCTATCACTAAGCCGGTCACTGTTGCCAACTTCACTCTGCAGTACATGTACTCGCTGGCATTCTCTCCTGGGGCCAGATGGGCAGGAACACAGCCACCTAGGAGTAGTATGCCTCACTGCCATCCTACCAGCCACCCCATAAATGTACAGTGTTGAGGATATTAAATGTCTACATATTTAATGAAAGTATGATTTATACTTTTCGTTATTTGATCATTTTATTTATTTATTTATTTATTTATTTATTTATTTATTTATTTATTTATTTAGTGGAACTGGGAATGGAACTCAGGCGCTTGCACTTGCCAGGCAAGCACTTATTCTACTAAGCTATCTTCCCAGCTGCCTGGATCATTTTAAAGGGAAAAATATTAGTCCAGGTGAGTAGGGCTTGCCCAGTTTTAGAGAGCGCTGGTAGCAGACAAGATGTAAACCCGTGGCTGGGGAGATAGTTTAGCAGTCTAAGTGCCTGGCTGGCGAGCACAGGGACATTGGTTCAATCCCTGGTACCACTTGTAATTCTGGTCCTGGAACCTGGGCACACTGTGCAGGCCACCAAAACCAGGTGTGGTGCTGCAAGCCTGTATTCCTAGCACTGGGGAGGCTAAGACAGCAGGATCACTACGTGTCCAAGCTTTGTAGTGAGATCCTGTACCAAATAAATAAAGTAAGTAAATAAATAGATTAAAAAAGAAAGACATAAACCCAAGTCTCTGACTCAGTTAGGTGTTCATCCTGTACTCTACATATAGTAGATGCAAGCAGTTACAACAGTTCACTTACTGCCCAGGCCTAGAGACACAATAGAGACTAAGAACTGAGAAAAGAAGAGTTCTGCCTTGCAAAGAATTTATCCTCAAACAGCAAACAGAACAATAGATGCACATAGGTACAGCCAATGAGGAAGAGTATTATCATAGTTATCACGGTTGATGCAAGTTGGGTTTTTCATTCTCTAATTTTTGAGTAGGGAGGGTAAAATTTCTCTGAATTTATTCCATCTATTCATGGATACCTGAAGAAAAATTTTAGCTAAAATATACAATCCTAGTGGCTGAAGTGAAAGGAATGACAAAGGTTTGATAGTTTAATTAGCATTGTTGATTAGGAGACCTTTCATTTGCCACACACTATTAGATATTAGGAACTGAAAGATAAGAGAGACAGGGTGTCCACCACAGAAGGCCTATAATGTAGAGGCATGCCAATCAGTGGATGCTTAGGATGAAAATTTGCCAATGCCGAAGGATGTAAAGGTTTGCACAGTTGGCCATCAAGTGAAAGATCAATCCCGCAGGTGGGGGTGTGTTGACAAAGGAGACATCGTGATGTAGTGGCATTCAGGAGGATTTGAAAGATGTAAAGCAGGCTAGTGTGGGAACTGGGTTCAGACCAGGAAAGCAGCCCAAGTGACTCTGGGCACATCAGGCATCTTCGCAGCCCGCGTTTTGGTCTGCATCATAATTTCCTACTGCGCAACCATATAAGTTGTCAAAAGATGGAAAGATGCACACCCTTAACCCAGACTTCATGAATTTAGAATTCATTGTTGAATGCTTTCAGCTTTGTGGTCTAAAATTTTCTGTTACTTAGCTCTTGTATTAGTTCTTTTTTCATATTTTGTTTATTTATTCATTTTTTATTTGGTACAGATTCTTGCTATGCAGTTTGGACTTGTGGTGATCCTAAAGGTTGAACCCAGATCCTTGAGCTTGCCAGGCAGGTGCTTAGACTGCTGAGGTATCTCCCCAGCCCCATAGTAGTTTTTTTAATCCTATCAAAACACCTATTACTCACAACTTAGAGAAGCAGAGGTCTAATTTGGATCATATTAAGCTTATGGTGGGAAGCTCTAGAGCACAATCACCATAGCGGAAAGGTGGTGCAAAGCTACTCAGTTCAAGCAGTCCTGAAAATGGAGCACAAGGGCAGAACAGAGAGGAGGGACAAGGACCAGACACAGGCCCACTGGTGAGCTACGCAGATATACACCCACAAGTGTGTTCCCCTAATTCCCACAGCAGAGCCTCCAGTCAGGCAAGTGGACACCTCATCTTGACCATGACCACTCCCCTCTTGTCAGCCTCACATCCAAACACACCCCTGTACGCCATACTTACCCGTAAATGTAGATGGTCGCAAGCTCATAATTCCACCTAGCCTGGTATGGCCATCCTGCATACAATCAGAAAGACAATAGTCCTAGAAGTCAAATTCACAGTGTCTCCTGAGATTAGAGGCAAACACCCATGAACTACTGGGGAAAATCAAAACAAGTTGCGTAAAACCCATATATAGCACCTCAGGGTAAACATTCCTGTTCCAAAAATGAGGAATAGAGGACTAGGAAAGAGACAGATTAACCCAAGGATGGTATCAGGCAGGGCAAGCATTAGTTGTACAACTGCGTATCTAGCATCCAGAACACATCATGGGAATATGAGTCCCAAAGGGCATGGGCATCTCTGCCCCTTGACCTTGATGGCTGCACACAGCCTCTGTTCCATTGGCACTGCTCTGGCCTGCAGCGTCTCTCAGCAGATGTTCTGTATTCCTGGCATCTCTGAATTCCTGAGATCTACTCTGCACTGGTGGCTTCCTTCCCACGGCTTTGTGCACCGCCCTCTCAGCAGCTCCTTGCCTCCATTCTTAGGTCTTCCTTAAAACCTGAGAGCAAACCTTCCAACCCCACGACACTTGTAGTTTGCATGCCTGAGAAACTAGCACCATGTAGACAATGCCAAGGCCAGCTGCCAGCACCAGAGGAAGCCAGGGCCATCAGACTGGCTGCAGCGACCTCTGCGTGCCTGGGTGTTTGACGATGGTGAAATGAGTCCCAGGGAACAATCTATCTAAGAGGACTTTCTCAAACATGGGTCCCAGGGACACTGCACAAATGAAAGGTTGGCAGTTATGCACATTTGGGCCTGTGGTGGATAAGGCGATGCTATTAAAGCCAGCTTTCTCTGTCCTTGTACACAGATAGGACTTGAACTCTTCATAAAGGTGCTAACTTCTTCAGCAGCCTCCTTTAGTTCTAAATTTATGCATAGTTTCTTATGGACCACAATTCAAGCTCTTCAAATTTTACTGCTCCGCATTTTGCCTCCAAATCTTAAGACAAATCTGAAAAAAAAGCAACCAACTTTATTTATATCGTATCCTGAATATCCTAATTTCTTCTTTCAGATCAATTGGTCCAGTACCCCTAATCTTGGGCTCCTGACATTTTAGGACATGGGAAAAATGTAGACAAACTTTCAGGCTCTGAGTGTAGCGCACAGTGCCTTCAGTTCCTCACTGCCGATAGAGTCCTTGATCTTAGCTGAAATCTCCTGAGTCTGGCCTTTGATGTTTGCATATCTATCAGCATTCTGGTTTGTGAGATCTGGTCAGAATTGTGAATCAATGTCTGCTTGTAGCATTCTAAGGCTGCTCTAGCCTAAATCTCTAAAACTTGCCAACCTCCTCTAACTAAGCAGTTCCAAAGGTTTTGAAGCCACATAGTCAGGTACACTCACAGCAATGACCCTACTTGTCTGGTGCCTTTTTTTTTTTTTTTTTTTTTTTTTTGCATTAATCATCTTTCCTTTTTGCACAACAACCTGATAGTCACAATTTAAAGGAAGAGAGGTTTAATTCGGCTTGCACCTGTGGGGGACGCAGCCTGGAATTAACTGCTTTCAAGGCAGAAACACTGTAGCAGAAGAGCAAGGGGAATCAAAGCTGCTTAGCTGGCGGTGGACCAGGAAGTAGAGGAGGGGAATAGAGACCCGGGCCGTGCCTCGCTGGCCTCCTGGACACATTTGGAAGTGTGCCCCACCAGTCTCCCAGGAGGATCTCAAGCCAGTCAAGATGACTTTCCTCCCTGACTTTCAATGTGTTTTATCTTTCCAATGGCCAGACTAAAAGAATAAGCTCTTTCAAGAGTTAACTGAAGCAATGATAAGAAATGTGTAGAAGAGTTACTAGCACATACGATCCATATCTTACATATTATTACTTAGGCCGTGGTAAGAAACCCTACTATTTGTCGAGGGTATTTACTGTACTCTGCTCTGGGAGACTTTATGGAAAAGTCTCTACTGGGGGGATCATGGGTCAATCGACCTACTGTGCAGAGGACATGGGAGAAATAGTCATAGTTGTTTGAAATCTGTGTGATTGTATGGGGTGGGGTGCTGTCTTGTTATATTTTTCTCTTGATACTGTGACAAAATACTCAACACTCAAAATGAAGGAAGAAAAGGTTTATTTAGCTCACAGTTAGTGAATGTTTCAGTTCATACTCAGCTGGCTCCCAGGCAGAGTGGCACATGGCAGAGAGCAGCTGTTCATGGCAGCAGAAAACAGAAAAGAGCAAAGAGAGTACAGCAGCTGCAGCAGCTGGCAAGCCCCTTTCCCTGCCTTAGATTATGTTCAGGTCGTCTGCCCCAAGGCGGGTGTAGCACCCACAGTCATCATCTCAGCATTGGATGATGAGTTAATCACAAACTCTAGAAGCCACTCCATAACTACATGAGGCTTTAGGGGACAAATAGACACAAATCACAATGGCTACCATGAGTAGGAAACTGCTTTCCCCATTTCATTCCTACTTGAACTATTTTCAGTGGCATCTATTAGAATTTGCAAATTATGTGATTACTATTATGTGTAGTCAGCTGTGGGTATCCACTAGAGAAAAACTTGGTCAATTTTCCTCACTTTCCTCTTTCTTACCAGCTCCTCCAAGTAAGCTTTTTGTTTAGTATTTTTTACATTAGTCTGTGATATAATTATCTAACATTTTATAATCTTTGGTCTGCAGAGAATAAGATATTTCTTGTCGGTTTGCTTAAGACTTGGAACTTACAAGAGAACTCTTCTCAGAGCTCCTGCCAAAGCCTACCTTGTGGCCTGTGCAGATCAGTCTCAATGCTAGAATACCCTTGACTGGATGTCTTAAACTACAAATGCTTATTTCTCTCACTTCTGGAGACCAGAAATCCAAGTCAAGATTCTGTCTTGACTGGCTGAAGTCTAGCAATGGTATTTTTCCTCATTTGTAGAGAGATGACTTGTTGGTACAGCAGAAACAGAGAACGCCTTTCTTATTTCTCTTCTTATGAGGTGTTATGGCCTAGATGCTTGTGAGTCCACAGTTCACAGGTTATAGGCACATTTTTAGTGAGATGACACTTATTTTTTTATATTTAATTTTTTTTATATATTATGGCTGACTCAGCCTGCCATGGGGGTGGGGTTGGTGCAGCATCTAGTGCTGGGGATTGAACCGAGGTCTCTGAGGTTGCCTAAGCTTCCCTAAGCAGGCGCATTAGACTGCTGAGCCATCTCGCTGGCCCTGAGATGACATTTAAGATGGAGGCTTTTGGAAGTAATTAGACCATGAAGTTAGAGCCCCTATGAATAGGATTAGTGGCCTCAAAAGAAGAGACAAAAGAGATATGAACTATTTCTCTGTTGTGTGAGAAAACAGCGAAAAGAAGACCATCTGTAAACCAGGAGGGCAGCCTCTACTGGAAACTCAATTGGTACCTTGATGTTGGATTTCTCAGCCTCTGGAAGTGTAACACTTATGTTACACTCTGAACATTTATGCTTAGTCAGCCAATGCATGGTACTATTATGGCAATCCAAACTGACTAAGACCTAAGGACACTGCTCCCATTGATAAGGGCCTCATAGCCCAACTGTTTCTCTAAGACCTCACCTCCAAATACTTCTCATGTTGGAGACTAAGGCTTCTCCATGAGCACTCACTCGGTCCACAGCAAGTGGCCTTTCTGGACTGGATGTTTCCACATGGACATGAGGCTTCTCACTCAGTTCCCCAATTTATTGCTTCTCTTTTGAATGGCTGCTGTCCTCTCATGTACCTTCCTTAATATTACTATGCAGTATACTGGGTCACATATTCACTCGGTCAAAAGCACCTATGTCATAAAATCATGTTCAGCAAGTCCATTTACATTTTACCATGGACACTAAGTGGAGCTACCTCTTATTTAATTAATTTTTTTTAGTAATAAGTTTTGGGGGTTGGGGAGTTAGCTCAGTAGAACAAGCGCTTGCCTGGCAAGCGCAAGGGCCTGAGTTCAATCCCCTGTTCTGAAAAAAATAATGATAATAATATTAATTGTGCTGTTTTTCTCAGACAGCACAATTGAATACCTGACATTCCATCTCTCCTTGATGGGTTCATCACTCCTGTCCACCCCTAGAATCTAATCACTAGGTCTCCTCAGGTAGATTTGTACAATGCTATTCATTTCCCTAAAAATTAAGTGTTAAGTCTTAGGCAATTCGGAGATGAGTTTCAGTGAATTTATTACTTGGGAAGGGTCAAACATTTATCTTTTCATGAGGAGTGCAGGCTCTTGATGGACCACGGGTTGGCTGTGAAAATGCTCACAATTTCACACAGCCGCATTTCGCCAGCAATGCAGAGAAGCAGCTGTCTGGCAGCGTGTCCTGGCTGAGAGAGAAGCTTCCCCTGTGCTTCACGGGGAGGCGACGAGCTTGTTGTCCATGAAATGATAGCACTATCTCACAGAGAAACTGCAACTGTGCACAAGATGAATTTGGAAAAGAGAACCTCTTTGGAGCAGTGCCGAATCACACAACCATTAAGAGAATGATTAAAAGATTCAAAAATATTTTTGAACTCTTTAATCATAATAATTCTCAAGAGAGATTTTGAAAACTTTTGCTGTGTAGATAAACAACTTCAACATTCAACGACATTCTATTTTTATGAGTGACATTTTTTTTTGCCAGCTCACCCCACCATGAGGGTGGGGCAGGTGTGGCATGTGGTGTCTGGGATTGAACAGCAGTCCCCTGCCCCTGCCTAAGTTTGCCTACGCAGGCACTTTAGACCACTGAGCTATCTTTCCAGCCCCTATGAGTAACTTTTGAACATTTATCTTTATAGCTTTTCCATGTACAAGGTAAAACTTACTCTATTTCTCTTTTTTTGTCTGTCATGTCATGTCATGTCATGTCTGTCTTTGTCTCTCTCTGCCTCTCTCAGGCATTAGTGCACACACACACACACACACACACACACACACACACACACATACACGAATATGGAAACACTTAAAAGAAAACTGGACCAAGCCCAGCACATAAGCCACTCGTTCCCGGAGACCTAACTTCTCTTTTTCATTTTTACATCTCATCTCAAGGACCCCATCTCCTGACACGCAGAGTGACAACTTCATGAGGTCCCTGACATAGGACTTTCCACCAGCTGTCTGGCTTTTGCATCTCCCAGTGCTGATGTAACGTTACGGTCAAGGCACATGCTCAGGTGTCGACTTCACCTTTTGGATTGTCAGGTGAGGCTCTAGAAGAAGGGCATGTGAAAGCCACCTGAGGCGAGCTGGAGCTGACCCAGTGAGTGAGCCACGGAACAGAGATTCAGCACCCTGTGCCTTTAGTCCTGCTCACGGCTTTGTTTCTTGCCCAACTTTGTGCTTCACAATTAATGCATGTGTTAAATGATGTGGCTTTTGCTCAATGCAAAAGGGAAAAATATTTAGTGTTGCTAAAACTGCAAGAGTATCTGTACTCCAGGATGGCTGATCAGTAAAGGATTTCTGTAAGTTATTAAATACTGGGCTGGGGAGATATCTCAGTGGTCTAAACACCTGCCTGGCATGTCTAAGGACCAGGACCTGGTACTGCATGCCATGCCAGGGTGCACAGAGCTGACCACTGAAACTGGGTATGGTGACACACACCTGTAATCCCAGTGCTGGGGAAGCTGAGACAGGAGGATCACTATGACGCTGAGCTGTGTGGCAAGACCCTGCACAAAACATACAAACAAACAAATGGATTAAAAATAAGTTGTTAAATAAGTTGTTGATAAGTCATTTTTGGAGGTGTTGTTCATCCTACACATTCATTAGGGTAAGGAAGGTTTTTGATTAGTTTATATAAAAGTGGTTATTTAAAATCTTGACTTTATTTCAATGAAGGCTTTTGCAATAGGAAAAGAAAAAAGCAAAAGACTTATGTCAAAGCATTTATAGATTTAGGCAAATTGATCCCTGAATTGATCCCTAAAACACATCTATTTTAATTTTGACAACATAGTATTGAGAATTTTTAAAGTTTAAGGTTTATCCACACCTCTTTAATTTGTAGTGTGCTAGTGACATTATTAATTTGCTGAATTGTCAGTTAATTAGGGAATATATTGTTATGGTTCATTGACTTTTCCACTTAATTGCAGGCTAACTACAAAATGGTTTGTGCTTAAAACCTTACCCCAAAATCACCTTTACAAGGCAGTATGTTCATTATTTGACAGATAGGTTGGGACCTTTCTTTCCTGCGAGCCATGAGTGGTACTAGATGTGTGCCCCATGGTACTGCTCCTCTGTGGACCTGGAGGTCAGAGAGGAAGGCTCAGCTTGTGGTGGGCTTACCATGTGACCCGAAGAGTGTGTGAGCGGTCCTCAGGGGAGGGTACTTCTGTTCAGTCTAGGGACCAGGGGAGGGTTAGACTCTCAGAAAAGAGGGACCATCTCCAGATAAGGGAATGCCATCTCTGAGAAAAAGCTGCATTCAGAGCTGAATAATCCTGTGTGCCTGCAGTGCACTCGACTGGGAAGTGGTGATTGCAGGAGGTGGCGCTGCAAGTTGGCTCCTTCACCCATGGACCGTGGGCTCGGATTCTCCGCTTTCAGCAAACTCATCTCTAAGGAAGCCTTGCACTGCGGAGCGGAGGAGAGCCCAGGCCGGGAGCAGGCAGATGTGCCTGGAGGATGTCGTAACTTAGACAAATGTCATTAGAGTAACCTGGCTGATGACAGAAAGGAAAGGTAGGAGAGAGCTCACTGGCCAGTGACTTCCAAACTGTAGTTCCCAGGACCAGTCCCATGAACACCACTGTGAACTTGCTAGAGAAACCAGTGTTCTGGCATTATCCAGACCTACTGAGTCAGGGCTCTAGGCTGGGGACCAGCGCTTTGGATTAGAAAGCTTCCCTGATGTCTCCAGTGCATTTTAAGTATGAAGAACCATGGCAATTGATTGGTTTGCAGAACTTGCTAACTGACTCATTGCTAGGGGACACAAGGGGAGTAGGACACCTCACAAGGAGCTCAAGTGTTGGCTAAATAGCAAATTGCACTACTGATGACTTAGAGCCCTGTAATAATTGTAGTAAGTATTACTTAAGGTGTTTATGGGACTGGAGTAATTTGAAGTTATGTCCTCCTTGCATTCCTGCACAAATGTGCTAAATGCTTTTGTTGCCAACGTTATAGTGGTGACCTCCAAATGCTGAATCGGGCAGCATTTCTAAACGACACCATGTGCTTTGGAAATATGCTTATTCATTTATATCCAGGACTGCTACATCAGCAAATCACCTGGCCAACTCTAAACATGCAAGAAGGGCTCGCTTACTTAGACACTGGTCACTAAGGTCGAGGAGTGGTGTAGAGGAGGGATTGGTGAGAGAGCAGGAACTTTCAGCCATCAGGAACAGAACTGCCACTGCCCAGGGAAAGATGAGAGCAGGAACAAGTTACTGAAATCCCAGAGGGAATGGAGGCTGGGGATGCAAACCAACTTGGGAGGGGGGTTCCTTTCTGTTAGGGCCATTACCAGGCTGAAACGACCCACATGGAGGAAGTGGGTGGAATGCACACTGCACCCATTGGCTTTCGAAGTATACTCTTCAGGCAAGCAACATCAGCTTCACCTCAGGCCTTGCTCCAAATGCAAACCTTCAAGTCCTACTCAGGTACTGATTAGAAATCAGATGCTCTGGGGCTGCAACCCACACTCTGTTCAATAATCCTTGCAGGCGACTCGGATGCATTCTAAGGCAATGGATCCAATCTCACCTTTTCCTAGCCTCCCGTTGGGCCCCTTTCCCAATGGGCAGTCCATCAGAACCTGGAGAGAACAGGAGCCAGTTTCCTTGCAGACAGCTTCTCTGGGAGATGGCCAGGGGGAGGTTGCTGTGTTGCAGGAAGCTGGCATCTGGTCGCACAAGCATTAAGTGCACACATGGCATTCCCCAGACAGTTTCTAAAGCCTGGCTGTGCCACCTGCCAGATTCTTGCCATCCTTGACCTCTTCATGATGGAAGCTGCCACCACAATCACACCTGCTCCAGTGCTGCAAGAGCTACACTCTAATTTGTCTTCTAACCTCTCCCCAGCCTCCTTCGGTCTGTTCTCAACGTAACTACCATTATTTATGTGGTAAAAGTCAAATCATGTCATTTTTCACTCCAAAATCCTGTAAGACTTCCTGTGTTAGCTAAACTTGAGCATGCTGCAGTGTTAGAAAGAAAAAAAAATCAGCACCTAACACTTGAGATTTTTATTTCTTTTTCAAGCTGCCTGTCCTGTGTGAGGAACGTGGACTGTGCTCCACATGGTCACTCAAGAACCAGGCGGTACCATCCCTGCCCTGACACAGGCTTTGCAAACAAGCTTCTCCCCCAGGATCCCTGCATTTCTGTCCTTTCCTTGGAGTAGCTTTTATTAAATGTTTGCAAGGATTTTTCTCTTACATCGTTATGGCCTTTCCTTGAGATAACCATGTTATCTAAAGGCGACTTTCCTTCTAGTACTAATTGTTGTTTCATTTATCTGTACTCTGATATGTTACCTTCTTATATACTTTCTACATCTTACTTATTTGTCTGCCTCTCACAATATGCATCATAGAGATAGGGATTTAATCTTTTTTTTTTCTTTCATTATTATCAGCATCTATAATTGTTCTGGGTGAAGTAGGTATTTTATTTTTTGTCTTTTTTTTTTTTTTTTTTTTTTTTTTTTTTTTTTTTTTTTTTTTTTTTTTGAGGTAAGGTCTCGTTATGCAGTTTGGGCTGGCCTTGAGCTCACCTTTGTAGCCAAGGCTGGGCTCAAATTCGCACTGATCCTCCTGCCTCAGCCTCCCAAGTGCTGGAATTACAGGCATATGCCATCACGCCTGGCTTGGAGTAGGTATTTACTAACTCTTTTTCTTGAGGAAATTGCACAGATGTTGTTCTGGGTGTTGATTCTTTTGCCACCAGAAACAGACAAGGTTAGCTTCAGTTTAAGGGGTAAAAGGGATTCAATAAATGTAACAAACCACAATAGAACCAAGGATCCGTATCTCAGGATTGTTTCAATTGACACAGAAAAAGCCTTTGACAAAATTCAATATCCCTTCTGGGTAAAATTCCTGAAGAAATGAGGCCCTGCAGGATCATTCCTCAATTTAGTGAAGACCATGTGACAGACCTGCAGCTAACAGCACCTAAAAAGAGAAACCCTAAAACATTCTCTCTAAAAGCAGGAATGAGCTGAGAATTCCTTCTCCTGCACTCCTAT
>PVKN010001350.1:41263-53467 GCA_004027915.1 Capromys pilorides
AAGCTTTTATAAAGAAAATTTCAAAGTGCAAAAGAAAGAAAGAATCAAAGCAGACACTATCCAGTGGAAAGATCTCCTATGTTCATGGATTGACAGTTAATATTGTTAAAATGTCCCAAAATACCAAAAACAGCCTATAGATTTGATGCTATGTCCATCAAAATATCAATGACATTTTCCACAAAACTAGAAAAACCAATCCTAAAATTCACCTAGAAATACAAAGAACCCAGAACAACAAAAGCAATCCTAAGCCACAAGACCAAGGCTGGAGGCATCATAATATCCAATTTCAAGTTATACTGCAAAATCATGGTAACAAAAGCAGCATGATGTAGGCGTGCACACACACACACACACACACACACACATACACACACACACACACACACACACACATACAAAACACTGAAACAGAATAAAAGACACAACGAGTATAGCTAACTAATTCCAGACAAAGAAGCCAAAAATATATGTTGGAAAAAAAGAGCTCTGTGAACAAATGTTCCTGCAAAAACTAGACATCCGCTTATAGAAGACTGAAGCCAGCACCCTATGGATCAAAGAACTTGGTGTAAGACCTGAAACATTAAAATTATTAAGAGAAAACAAAAGGGAAACAACCAATGCTAAAGGCACAGGAAAAGACTTCTTGAATAGGATTCTAATAGCAGAAGAAATAATACCAAGAATCAACAAATGAGACTGCAGCAAATTAAAATGTTTCTACACAGCAAGGGAAATAATCAGCAGTGAAGACATGATCTACAGTATGAGAAAATTTTAATATCTAAAATTCCAATCCTTAGCACCAAAAAGAATCAGTCAAATCAATAAGTATGCAAAATAATTGAACAGATGGCTCTTGAAAAAAGTACACATGGCTAATAAATGTAGAAGAATCTTCAGCATCTTTAGTTATTAGGCAAAAGCACAAAAAATTATGCCGAGATTCTATCTTACATCAGCCATAAGATCACCAAAAATACACAGAACAGGAAATCTTGGGAATCACGTCAGGAGAAAGGAAGACTTCTACACTGCTGGAAAGAAGGTGAACTGGTTCAGCCACTGTGGGAGTCAGTGTGGAGGTTTTTCACAATGAAATAGAACTGCTACTTGATCCTATTATACTATTCCTTGGTGCATGCTCAAAGAAATTAAAATTAGTGTGGCGATGAGACACCCATATGCCTGTGACACAATATACATTAGCCAAGATATGAAATCAGCCCATGTGTCCATCCAAAGATGACCAACTTAAGGATTTTTTTTTTTGTACCAGGCCTCTCCAGAACTTGCATGTGCCAGGCAGAAAATGTGGTTACATATGGACAGTGGAGTATCATTCAGTCATTAAACAGAACAAAATTTCATTTGCAGAAAAACTGACACGTTTTGACATGCTTGTTATAAAATTTGACTGAAGGCTTCTGACATCTTCTGATCCCAATGCAGGCTCTTCTGAGCATGTGGACCCTCCATATCACCTTCCAACCATCCCTGGGCAGCATCATTTGGAAAAGGAGCCTTTTAAAAACAAATAGAAAAACCTAAGGGAAAGACAGGATTGACAATAAGCGTCCCCCACTAATGTCACACCAGCATGAGTTTCCTCTAGAGGGCATCTGCCACAAGGGCAGCACGCTGCTAGCCGGCAGTATGGAGAGGCCAGGCGTGCTGCACTTCACATGACATCTTCCCACAAGATCAACTTACCAGCCTGAAGTGTCAGTCGAGCAGCCGAACTCTAAGAGAATGTGAAGGCCGCGGTCTGTGGTCCGACAAACTGTCAGATAGTCTGTTCACTACCTATGAGTATTTGAAATATTACAAGTATCTCTAGGGCAAAATCCCACATAGTATTATCATCATTGGTGCCTAATGACTTTGTCCAGTGTCTAAAAGTTAGTAGGCTCTCAAAACTACCTGTCGAGTGCATCGGTAAAAAAAGATGTTACACTCAGCCATTCGATATATTTCTAAAAACAATAGTATGTGGAAGATTGCTTTGAATCACTTCCTTTAAGATCAGATTTAGACCTGAAACATTCTTAATTCTGGCTTTGAGTCAGTCCTCTATTTTAATGAGAAAAGTGAAGAAAGGCCTGTTAGTTCCAGTCTTGTGCAAAGCCTCCTACAGTTCATTAAAATGCCTGCTGGAAGAGTTTCCTCATATGGGTGAAATGGGAAGTCACTTTAGTTCCTGTAGAACCAAATGTGCTGAGCAGGAAGTATTGAAACAGAGTGAATTGTTTTTTGTTTGCTTTTAAATTTATTTTTGGGTAAATAGTTGACGAAAATACCATCCCCAGCCCCTCTCCTGGATTTCTACACTCGCTGATTTGGTCTGGGCTTTTCTCACTGCTGGCTTCGGGGCAGTGCAAGCTGCATTTCTCAACAGAGCTAATTTATTTACCGTTTTGTCATCATTTTCTGTTATACTCCAGTGATTTCATGTAGCCCATGTGTGCGTGAGGGAGAGTGAATCATCACATAAACCTTCCGCTCTTATTTACACAACTCCGAGATTATGTTTGGTGCTCAGGATAGGTTTCAATGCTAAAAGAAAATATCCGTTTATTTTTCTTTTTAAGCAATATCCAGAGTTCAATGAATAATCAAGGTGAATTCCATGGAATTGATAACAAGCTTTATAGGCAACCCAGAAATCAATTTTTAAAGCATTTGTAAGATTTCATAAATTTTAGGATTTAGCAAAAGATTGTCAAAACCAGAGGAAAATCTGGATCCTCATTTCTCCCCACCCCCACCACCACTGTCTTCACAAGGAGCCAAAGACCACACACTTGCCAGAGAGGGCAAGCCTGGGCCCTGCAAGGCATTCTTGGCCATCGGGGCTTTGGCTACTACATTTAAACCTTTTTCTCTCAAAAAATTTCTGCAATTGTGGCCACCGCAGACACAGCCTCCTCTCTTTGCTGAGCTGTGAAGTATCTCTGTGCTCCTCTTGCTTCTCTGTATTCAGTTCTGAGCATGGTGAGAGACCTTTCGCCAGCTTCTCCTATTGCCTCATCCTTCTGCTCAGAAATCCCTCAGGACTTTCCAACATATTCAGAACCCAAGCTCCTCACAACCTGCAAAACCCTCTGGAACTGGCCTTACCTACTTTTAAAAATAGCTTTTCTTACTATTGAGTCTGTTGCTCCTCTACCTTGTCCCTTTTGATGTCCTTCATGCCACCCCAGCTTGTTTTGGATCAGGGCCTCTCACTTTCTGGTCCTTTGCTATGGTGCTACAGTGGTCTTCCCCCAGATATTTCTACCCATTATTTCCTGACATACTTCAGATATCAATTAAAGTGTTGCCTCTTTAGAGAGGCCTTCCTTTCTCTTTCTGACTTGTTTTCCTTCCAGCCTTCATCATGGTATGGAATTTTACGTGTTTGTCTTATACTTCTGTCTTGATGTGAATTTGTGAGCTGTCTGTTATCCTGTTCAAGGTACCCAACACTGAGACCCATTGCTACCACACATGAGATGCTCAATTGCTCGTAGCTGAACAAAGCTTGACTAGCATCTTGAGTGTGGACCTCCAGGTAACACTTGGGGCTCTCAGGAGCATGAGAAGACTTTGTGGAGGTGCTCCATAGAGCGGCCTTCTGCACAGTGATTCCTGCTAGTGGACATGATTAAGGCCCCCAGGGTCTTCTCTGGCTGACTTTGGGCTAGTTACTTGAATATTGTGTGCTTCTCTAACACCATATAACTGCTTTATAGTAAACGCTTTACACATACTAATTCATTTCATTTTCATAAAAAAATCACTTCGTATTCATTTATTATGGAAGTTAAATGTGTATAAACTTTGGAACAATTCTTGGCATCTCCAAAGCACTCAATAAACAGTGCAGTGCTTACACCCGCCTCTTTATGCATAGATTCTGCATTTGCAAATTGCCTGTTCCAAGCCAATCAGTGCGCTGTGTTTTTGCAGTTATTACAAACATGTGCACAGCACTGAGGAAGTTAGGAATACAGATGTTTCCAGATGAAATCAAACACTCCTCGACGGCACTCACAGTGTAAACAAGAGTGCTTTTCATAGCACTTAGCGCTGTGATATTTGTGTTTATATTTTTATTTTTTTGTTGGTGATTTTGCTATTTACATTGCTCTCAAGCAAGCTGCAAACCCACACCGAAGGAAGTGCTAGCCAACATTCCAGGCAGCGAGAACGCTGTGCTGTGGCCTGAGGTGAAAGTACATGGCCCAGACAAGGCTTAAGCACGGCAGCACGGTGGCTCCTCGCCGAGAGTTCAATGAAAACGAACCAGCTGCACTGCGCTCTCTCCGCTGTTCCCTGAGCAACTTCTCCAAAAAGTGGTTTTCACCCGATGCCCACTGCGTTTCGTTCCATTGCATTTCTTCCCTCCACAAAGCCTCCCTGTCGCACTCACACCTCTGCCATAGAGCATTCTCAGCCCACTAAACGGAGGGATTTGGCCAGGCGTCAGGATCAGGGACAAGAGACTCCCCAAGGGCTGTAGCTACTTTCTGGTGTCATCCTCTGCCTATCTTGTCTTGCAGTTTGACTGCCAATAGACACTGATGCGTGCGCTCTGCCACACAATGCCAAAGAGAGATTCTCAACCTTTACTTAGGTCCATGTATCTCAGGAGAGTTGGGATCGGCTACTGCTTCCTTAGGAACTAGACTAGCTGCAGCTTGTGTGTGTATGTGTATGTGTGTGTGTGTGTGTGTGTGTGTGTGTGTGTGTGTGTGTGGCACTGTGACAGTTATTGCAGCTATAACTCTGGGTGACATAGAGCTGCACTTGTTGATAGCTGCCATTAGTCATGTGCTGCTGTTTATGTTTAATTACAAAATTAAATTGAATAAAATTTAGAGACTCATTGGATATATATTTCAAGAGCCCAGCAGCTACACCTAGCAAGTGGTACAGTAAATGTCAGCCCAGACATATGGAGTTTCTACCATAGCTAAAAGCTCTATGGGATGACGGTGCTGTGGGCAAGGGACAGTCCTCAGAGCAGCAGTGAAGGTGGGGGTTCAGGAGTGTTTCCAAGCACATAAATCAGCAACTGTCTCTTACATCTCCTCTGAAACAGTTGATAAAAACTGGCCCAGTCCCCTTGAGACAATTTCTTCTCTGGAACTCAGGATCTTTTCATTCTCTTGTAATTTCCCCCGATTTCTTCCCCCAAAATCTTCAACCTCCCTGGGAATCTGGGAGATCATGCCTGTGGCTTTTTAATAGCTATACATTTATTCCCAAACTTACATCTCATGGTTAGACTCCTCTTGTGAGTTCCCTACCCAAGGCCTAACTGCTTAAGTAAGGTCTCCATGTGGATATCAAAGGCAACGCGGCATCACAAGCTAGCAAATCCACCCCACATCTTCTCTCCTCCCCTTACTTCATCTCAATGCATGGCAGCTCTGTTGTCACAGCTTGTTTTCCCAGATGTCTCATAAAAACTTCTGTCTTCATCCTTCCCCTTCCTCTAATTCATGGATACTCTGCTCAAGTATTCAAAATAGTTTTCTAACCTCACCACATTTTCCCCACTCTTCACATTCCTCCTGACATTGAGTCAACTTTCTGTCATAGTTTCATCTTTTTTAAAAAATTCCTCCCTGTCTCCTAATCTGAATTCTGCCTTTTATTTTCGTCTTACATTGTGTTTTTGTTTTTTAGAAAGATGATAGGTTATTTTTGTACTTATACAGTATTTCCTCTCCCTTCACTGGACAAATAAGGGCAAAACCCCCATCTGCCTCTGCTGTGAAGCTACTGTGGCTAGCACAGGGCAGTTCCTACAGAGCTTACCAAAGTTTCTTTCTCTGCTCCTTGGCTATGGGTGTCTCCCTGGTTGCCCTCATCTTCTAGAGCTGCAGCTTTGTCACTACCAAGATGACTCTCAGTCTCTCCCAAGAGATACGCTCTCTTTCCTGTGCCCTCATCTTCCCAGGACAATACCCAGGAGTTCTAACTTGCATAACTCCTCCTCTCAGCCCAAGCCAGTACTCCTTCCCTACTCACCACTGAGACCTCTGGATTCTTCTATTGCCTTTTTTTTTAAATTTTGATTTATATGATATTGCATATTGTTGACTTCAAATTAGTTTTCCAGATTATCAGATATAAGCATACAAAACTGGTCAAAAACTAAAAAGAAAAAAGAAAAACTTAAACATGAACTGCTCCTTTCAATAGGCCAGGAGAAATCAGCAGTACAGTTATCAAAGCTATCCTATGTCTACACGCGTGTATTTGTTTTCCACTTTCCTTTTTCTTTCTTTACTTCTTTCCCTCATCCCAGGTGTTCCTTTCCTTTGCACAATTTCTTTCTGTTCCATGGGATCCATTGTAACTTTCAGGTCCTATTTACTCTCTCAAATTCTTTCAAGACAACACAGCATCTACACGTGTGTGTCTGATTTATTTGTTTCACTTTGGGTATGGTCTCTAGTTGCATCCACTTACATACAAAAGCCTCAAGTTTATCTCTTTTATAGCTAAGTACAAAAATGCCACATCTTTTTTATCCATTCCTGCTGATGGGCATTTGGGTTGTTTCCTAGATTCAGCTGTGAGACACTGTGCTGCCGTAAGCCTGGATGTACATGTATCACTGTGCTGTGATGTTTTCAGTTTTTCTGGAAAAATCCTCAGCAGAGGCTATAGCTGGGTCGAATGGGACCTCCAATCCTAGCTTTCTGAGGACTCTCTACCCTGATTTCCTCAGTGGGTGCACCAGCCTGAACTCCCACTGACAGTGGAGAAGGGTTCCTTCTTCCCACAGCCCGTCCAGCATTTATAATTGATTGACTTCTTCATGACAGCTGTTCCCTCTGGGGTGAGATGGGCTCTCAGTGCTGCTTCAATCTGCCTCTCTCTCTCTCTCTCTCTCTCTCTCTCTCGACTGGGGTTCGAACTTGTGACCTTGCACTTGTCAGGCATGCACTTGTGCCAGGGAACTGTCTCCCCGGACCCCTGCATCTCTTGAGTGACCAGGGCCCTTGAAAGCATGTGGACTGTGCTGCCGTGACACTTGCTAAGGCGGCCTGCACAGCCACAGGAGGCACCATCCTCTCCTGCCTCAGAGGTCTCACTTGTATTGGTCATCTCCCCTCGTGCACTCAGGGGAGCCCTTTCTGTCACTTACATTCTGTCCCTGAATCTTGCTGCAGTTTGCCATTTTCCAAAATGCAGAATCCAAGAACTGTTCTTCTGGAAGACTGGGAGAACAGCCTACCCATCAGGTTTTGTAAAAGAGGAATCATAAGTCCAGAAACTAGGAGATTTGTCAGTATGCGGCAAGGGAGGGTCTCCCCACTCTCTGTCCAGCCCTTTGTGACACTGAGGACTCCTATGGCTTTCTCTCCTGAATTGGAAGGCAACGTTTCTTTGCTGGTGATCTAGGCTGGCAGGGAAAGGCGTGCATCAAATCTAAGCTGCTACCAAGTACTCTGCTACAAGTTCCTTTTGTGTCCTTTGTCACTTTACCTCGTAGTTGTCAACTGAAATTATTTGAATTTATTTTCTATATGCTTTATATTCACCTTAGGCATTGTAGGAAATATCTTTATTCTTCCTGTTTATCCACCTAGAATGTATTTTTCTGGTTTTATTTATCTATTTATTTTGCAGTTATGAACCCCAAAATATGCCAAATACATAATGGACTTTCATGAGTTCGTTGGCAACCAAGTGGACTAGCAGCACTTCAGTCTGTTCCTCCATGTTGCCGGCAGCTAAATATGCTTTAGTAGACGTAAGCAGGGAGGCACTTTTAACGCAGGTGCCCATTTCGCCCGAGTGCTGCTCTCTTGGGAAACTATCCATCTGCCTTCCTACCTTCCCAAAGGGGATAGCAACCCTGATTCTTAGAGCTAAAGGTCGGTGGGTAGGGGCTGGAGAGAAAGAAAAGAAACGTGAGGGTCACAAGGAAAATGTAGAAGGTGGAAAACAAAATGTTTGCAGTATGACTTCATCCCAGGAGAGGAGTTAGAAAATAATCGAGAGACTTTTGTTCTTGAAGAAGACTTTGCATGGCAGGTATTACTTAGAATGTAAGTTAAATCCAAGAATGACCTCACCATTTGGCATCTGGATATGAAGTCTGGCAAATAGCAGCCAGCTTTGTGAGACAATTGGGGAGTCAAATGATTTTGTAAGGAAGGGACGATGTCTCGGAATGAAGTTGTTACACTGCGTATATAACCGTTGGCGATACGCTGAGTCACATTTTCCTCTACTGTGGTGTTTAAACACTTTATAGATATCACCACAGAAGTGAAATTAAGAAGTGTAAGTTAATCTTCCGAATTTGGGACTGTAAGCTTAACTGCAAGAAAAAAGCCTTGTATCAAGTAGTCGAGCTTCTCTGTGCTTACCTAACGATTCCATTTAAGCTGTCCCAGAGCACTGTGCCAAGCTTAGAGGCCTTGACTTGATCTTTAAAAACAACAGAATTTGAGTAAGTGTCAATAAAATTACTGAATCATACATCTTCTATCTTCTAGCATATTTGGTCTTGGCTGTCGATAAACAAAAACATATTTCCTAGGATTAGAGGCATGAATACTAATCCATGAATTTTAACTTTGTGTTTTACTAGAGAACCCTACGAGAATAGGAAACCATTTGGACATGTGCTGAATTATTCTTAGAGTGAAACTGGACACATTCACATTTCAGGAAATGAACTAAAATTCGTACTATATATACACCGAAATGCTGCTTATCTATAGTTCTGATTTTACACATTAATTCCAATGTGAACTACGTCATGCACAGAAGGGTATGCTCCTGTTCCCTGCCTCCCACACTGATGCACAGGCTAAGTAGTACTTTGATGCTGAAATCAATTCTTACAAGAGAATACACGTATCTATACTCACATTCTCCAAGCAGCCTAAAACCACTGAAGTTGCAGTTTACCTGAATGCTCTGCAGCTATGATCCTGTCTCCCTTAGGATATTAATAAAGACTAAACTAAAAACAAAGACAAAATTCTTGCAACTGGAAGAGTTCTCTGCTCCCAGAGGTGTATTCAGAGGAGCTCTGAGAGCCTTCACACGGTGTGAAGCAAATGCTGCGGAGTGCGGCTGTGAACTGGTCTCCCTTCCCTGGTCCTCCTGACCCCCTACCTGAGGTGCAGACCTAGGGGAGACAAGGGAGAGAGGGGGGAATGTGGCTGTAATGTTGATCCTTTCAGCCTCCTAGAGAGAGAGAGGATAGGAAATGTTTTAGGTAGAATTAGAGGAGAAGGTAATTCTTTAGGAGGGCTGTGGGGGAAGAGACAGAGGCAAGAGTCTACCGCAGCAGCAGCCAGGTGACACAACCCAATAAAGCTCCACAGCTTCATGACAGGGACCCAGGAACCGCTTGTGACCTGGGAGAAGGTGTGCGCTCTTTTGGCCAGGATAAAATGTAACCCTCAGAAATCACCCAGTCCTGTCACTTGAGTCATATGCATTTGTGGAAGTATGTTTGAAACCTCGTATACCTTGTATAACTGCAAGTTAGTACCCAAAAAACCGAGTACTTTTGTTCAAAAGCAGTATTTATTTTCCATGAAGAGACATATTACATGTGCTATAGAAAATACTACGAGAAGGACAAGCCACATGTTTCCAATGTGACGAAAACACATAAAAACTTGACTTATGAAAATGTTCTGCCCTATTAAATGAAAGGCATTATTCCAGATGAGTGAACCATACAGAAATGTGGATTTATTAGAGTAAGTTTTGAAATGTAATTTGCACAGTGAGCTTTTTATTTCTTTGATGGCAATGGAACTGCTTTATTGGCTGGTGTTGAAAGCACCAGAGATAACAGACAACCAAGAGAGGTTTCAAGAAAACATTTCGGGAAGTAAAGGTAAAGTGAGTGATCATGCCTGCTTACATATTAGCTAATAAATACAAAGCATAGATAGGGCCTTCAATGAAATCCATCCTGATTACCACAGCTTGGAAGCGCTATTGAAAACCAGATAGAACATTCTAATTTTTCCTACTTTCAGCTATGATCTGAGCTGCAAAAGTAGATTGAGTGATATAGTACATAGTTTGGTTGGACATAGGAAGCTAATGTTTTCCCAGGAAACTTGCAAGTCGTTGTGAAGGGGAAGAGGGCTTCCTGATGGCTCATGCCTGTGTGGACTCTTCTGGGGGCATTGGACAAACAAATGTTAATTTTACCACTCAGTCCCTGAGTAAAAGCACTGCATTCTCCTAGGAAGGTTTTAGAAGGTATATCACCAGTAAGGACACACTGTCCAGCTCCGAGTGCTGAGAAGATATCATCTACCTATGGACAGTTGAGGGCATGGACCTGAGACCATCACACGGGCTAAGCCAGGTGTATGGGGGCTGCTCACTGACAGCACTTGCCTTCGCTATCCAACTGGTTGTGGTCAAGACAGCCCTGGTGCACGAAGTTAGCTCTCCTTTTGCCTTAAAAGGCAGGCAGGAAACCTCAGCTCCTTGCGAGCAGCCTGAGCTGCGTCACGTCTGGCTGCAGAGCGTGATGCGTCTCTTCCACCACTGGAGTCAGTCGCCTCAAAGCAGACACCGAGGAGCCAGGAGGGACGTTTACTTTCAATACCCATAGCCGGAGCAGAACGGTTTCCTAGAGAGAGACAGCAGCCAATCGGGTGCCCATCATTCACAGTTGGGTCCTTAGAACACATTTCACAGATTTGGAACGAATGAGAGACCCAGATGCAGTTCCACCTGGCTCAGAAACAGGAACTGAGAATGGGGATGGAGAATGTGATGAAGGGCTTACAGCAACCAGCACTGGTGGCGGCATTAATGTAGAGAGCTTTTAGGCTAGAAATAACCTATGACAGCATGCTAAATTTAAAATGCCATTGGAAATGTGTGTGCGCGCGTATGTGCATGTGTGTGTGTGTGTGCTCGCGCGCACGCATTGAAGAGATGGGAACACAAAGGGAAAATACACAAAATTATTAAAACAGTTTGTAGAATTCCAATCTGTTGCTGAATACAGGTTTTATATAGTAATCTATCTAATTTCCAGTTATGTCTGTATTATAATGCTTCCATTTTTGACTTTTGACTTCCCAAATTTTCAAAGAGCACCATTTTAAGAGGTTCACGTAGAATTCCCATGAAATTCCTAAAATGATTTGCTTTCATGGAGGAGTTTTGGGACAGAAGAAAATAAATGAGAAGTTCTGCTACCATTTACCTGGATGGATTATTGCAATCCCTCTAAAGGTTTTATGAAATGGGTATTAAATGAAATAGAGTGCTACCACAAAATGCATATGAAGACAACGTATGGATGGAATGTCTAGAGCTCTTGCCTCATTGTGACCTGATTTGAGAAGAAGTTATCACAGGTCCCACTGGTAAGTGTGTGGAGCACCTCATGGGAAAAGCCACTCGGTACTCACCTTTTTCTCAGAAACCATAGTTTTTCTATGTTAAACTAAGGCATGTACATAAGCAAAGCTCATCTCCTAGTTTTTCATGTAAAAATGCTCTTTTTAAGAGAGTAAGATTCAAAATAGTTTATGATTCAAAATTTAAAAATGAATCCCTTTTTTGAATTTCCTGAAGACATGATTCATGCATTTGATATATTCCTTATTTTGGCAAAGTATTAGGTCTAAATGACTTAGCTGCTTATAAGCTCTGCCCTACCTGGTTATTTATGCAGAATGGAGCCTTTAATCTATTTACATGTAGCCATACATATAGATATAGATGTACCTGTGTGCATACACATATATCCTCATATACTGCCATTAAATGTGATCCTATATGGTGGGATACAGAAGCCAATGCACCTCCGTAGGCCACAACACTAGCAGAGCTGGCCTGACCCCACTTGCATTCATTGCATTGCATGTTGGTGCAGCAGGAAGTTCAGTCCCTGGGGAAGGTCTTTTGCTCAACGAAAGTCTCCTCCAGGCTTCACAGAAGTGTGTCCGCTCCTCTACCGAGGTGGCCTTGAGCCGCAGATACAATCGCAGTGCTCATGGTGGTCCAGCTGGATGTCCACCAGGGCCATGCTCTTAGCTCTTCCCCTCCTTTTGGAACGGCTAGGCTCAAACTTCAATACCTAAAGCAAGAAGTAAAGCTCTGGTTAGTAAGCTCTCAGACCTTCATCCATCTTCATTTCACTTACTCCATTTATAAGAACTGGTTCTTCATCCTTTGAGAACCCAGCAA
>PVKN010001351.1:0-53353 GCA_004027915.1 Capromys pilorides
ATATGATGAGTAGGAAGAAAATAATGATAAGAAACCAATGAAGTATGAACATAGGAAATAAAGAAGATTAAAATAAATGGCTGGATCCTTCAGATAATAAGTATTTTTGAAATAAAATATTAGGCAGGGCTAAAGATGTTGCCCTGTGGTAGAGTTCTTGCCTTGAGTGTATAAAGCTCTGTATTTAATCTGCAGCACCATAAATGAATGAATGAATGAATGAATGAATGAATGAATGAATATCTTAGACATAGAAAAAGGAAGAAGAGTTTGTAATGTAAAGAATGAGTTGTGCTGGCATCATGACAAATTTTCCAACTATGAAAGGAAGAAAAAAGAATATTATGAACAACTTTTCACCAATCAGTTGAACAATTGAGATGAAGGGGAAAATTCTCATGATGGTACGTGCTCCCAAAGTTTATTTAAAAAGAAACTGGAAGTGTAGAATAGACCGCATCTACTTGTGAAAAGCTGTGCCTGTGATCATCTCCAATAAAGAAAATGTCTCGCAGAATAGCTTCATTGTTGAATGTACTCACAGGACAAATAAAAGTTTTGTATAGAACATTTGTGAAATAGGAAAAAAAAATGAAGACTTTTAAATTTTATATGAAGCTAACATTGCTCTAAAACAAAAGTGAGACAAAAACATCATGAAACACGAGATCCATACATTATTTCCTGTGGGCGCAGATGCAAAATTCTCACTTTAAGATATAGTAAATCTAGCCTACCTATCCGAGTATAACTTCAGGAATACATGGATGACTTAGCATTTAAAAACCAGGCATGGTGACAAGAAATACTGGCTCAAAGACAGACATATACAGCAAAACAACAATAGAAAGCCCCAAAATAAATTCACGCATTTAGATTCAACCAATGTTTGACAAGGGTGGAGGAACAACACAATGCAGAAGAATAGTCTCTCCACTAAATGCTACTGGGAACATTGCATATTCACATGCAAAACACCAAAATTGGACTATCTCACATCATCAACAGAAACCTACTCAAAATAGATTCAAGATTTCAATGTAAAACCCGAAACTGTAGAATTACTAGTACAAAGACCTAGTGAAGACACTTCTTAACATTACTTTCCCATCTAACTTTTAAAATATGCAGCCAGGAATAACTTCTGGAGATTTAATGTACAACAGGGCCATGACAAGCCACAGCACTGTATACTTGAATTTCAGCATGAAGATAGCCATCAAGAGTCGCCCTCACACATGAAGCCAAAGGAAGTGCTAACTCAGGTGAAAGATGTGTTAATTTCTCTGAGGCCACCACTCACTTTGCAATATATCAAAAATGTAAGATGATATATCATACATTTACCCAATTCTTGCCAATTATAACTCAAGCGAAATGTTAAAAGTGACATATTAAGAAAATAGTATAATTCATGCTGAAGATAATCTAAAAAGGAAGAAAAATGATCATCGCTAGAGTTGAAAAAATGATATGAAAAAATCAACACTGATATTTTATAAAATCAAATTAAGTACCACAAAAGCAGGCCACATCAAATAAACTCATCAGAAAAGTAGGATTGCAAACATACGTTCCAGAGCTGAGAGGGGGATCGGTAGAGCACTCACAGCTGTAGTTGTACTTGAAGGTGAAGGATTGATGCCTTCCTGTGGAGGCCACACACGCGGATGGCAAGGACATCAGCTTCATGACTTCTGCAAAAGCCTGCACGGCAGCTCTCAGTCAGTGGTGGAGAAAGGAAACCTGGATTCGAAGGGAGCAGCTAAGTCTTTCTTTGCACGACTCCCTACTGGGGAATCCTACTGAATCAACTCCACTTCTTAGTTTGATCAATTTGCTAATGCTCTGAACAGTATATAGCAACACTGAGGGTAAATAAAAGAAGATCCAACTAAAAGGAAAGCCACGCACTGTGGTCATAGTTTAGAAAATTCATTATCATGACATTCTCACTTCTTTCAAAATTAATCTGTCATTTTTTTTGATGTATTTAGCACAGGGTATATAGGGTCTCACTACACAGATCAGACTTCATCCTCCTGTTTTCAGCCTCCCAAGCACTGGAATTACAGGTGTGCACCACCATGCCCAGTCTCAATCGCTGTCTCAGCATGCCCCGAGGATGGGGCCAGCAGGGCAAGCCATTGATCTAACCCCAGTCCCTATGCCTGTCTAAGCAGAAACTTTAGTCTGCTGAACTATCTGGCCAGCCCTTCATCTATAAATTTTAATGCAGCACAAATCAAATGCCCCTGCAGCTTCTTTGTAGACACTGAAAAGCTTATTTAGAAATTCACATGGAAGTGCAAAACTGATTTGATAAATTAGAATGAACTCGAGTCAGTTATCTTTCATGAATTGAAGATCTACTCTAAAGCTAAAGTGATGGAGAGAACATGGCATTAGTATAAAGAAAGGCATCAGTTCAACAAAACAGAGAAGAGGACTCAAAATGTCTCCACACCTCTGTGGCCAGTTGACATTTTAAGGAAGACACCAAGACAGAAGGATGGCACGAGGTGCATGTGCCATGAACGCTGGTAGAGTAGGTCGCTGAGGAAGCACACTCACACCCTTCCTGCACGGCATACTCAGAAAGGAAAGAACAGAATGTGGGAAAGGAGAAGAGAAAGAAGGGAAAATAAAACATATATATAGAGAGATACATACGGACGAGATAGCTAAGCTACTTAATCTACTAATTTATTTGATTTCATTGAGGGGAAGGCCCTGTGCTTACCATTTGATCAACCTTGCTTGCCCATGTCTTGTCATTGGAGCAACTACTTCGGAGATGACAATGCTTGTTTTGAAATTCTGGATCATTGTTTTGTGCTTTCTCTATTTAAAATAAGAAAGTAACTTGGTAAGGAATACAGCTATACCTACAAAAGTCAAAACTTCTTTAAGAAAATCTTAGTGACTGCATTTGTCAACACATACACGTTCTCCCGCAGCTTACAGTTGACTGCCTGGACACACGGAGGACACTCCTACCACCAAGAAGACCTCTTCTGCCTGGAGCATGGAGGGAAGTGGAAGATGGAAAAGGGTCATTGGTCTTCTAGGGAGCCACAGTGCTGAAAAACCCCAGGACTCCACCAATAGCGACCAGGAGGAGGTTTTCTCAGCCCTTGCAGCCTCCAGACCCTGTCTGCTCCAAGGCTGAGAGACCAAATTAATCGTGATTGACATTGGTGAACAAATGGCTCCCAGAGCCCTGGCTCATCCGTGGAGATAGTTTCGCTGGGCTCCCCAGAGCACACTCAGGATGATCAAGAGAATTCCCCACCCGTTCCAACTCTGTTTTAATCATGGCTTGTTCCTCTAGCTCCAGTGAAATCTCCTCCTTCAGCCCGATTTTTCTCTCTTTAAAAAAAAAAAAAAAAAAAAAAAATGAAACTCTGTATCCGGTTTGGACTTTATTTTTCATCTCCTGAGCTTTCGCTGCATGAGGTTGGCCTCTCTTCTCTCAGGCTGCCCGTGCTGCTCCCGCCCGGTCCCTGCTGTTCCGCTCTCGGGCGGGTGCATTTCCAGCACCTAGCGATTATCATTCTGCGCGTAGGCCAACGTTCTAAGCCTCAGCACCCGAGAGAGAACCTGCCCTTGGGTGTCCGCCTCTAATGCTTTCCCTTAATCCTCCCTCGTCCCCTTCATTGCGCTGTGTGTGAGAAGGAATCGCACTTGTCTTTAGAATGGAGTGACGCTCCGTTACACCTCTGCCACACTTCCTTCGTGTCCTGCTACCACGCTGACCTCCGTTAATAAGTACCTGTTAATAGAGAAATGAAACGAGTTTTCAGGTGAATCAAATCCAAAAGATTTTGCCTTTTCTACCTTCTAAATCGTGGCTGAACACATCAGGTGGCTTGGGCGTTGTCACAGCGCCGATTCTCTGGCATTCACCTCCGACGCACGAGGGCTCCACGGTTTCTCCTGGACATGCACGATCCACGCTGACTCAGGACTCGAGGCCGCGGCTCCTGGGCCTTGCTGAGGGTCCCCTCCGGCCTCTTCGGTTCTCTGCTGCTTGATGCTAGAGACCTAAGGGCCCCGGGGCTCTGGCCTAGAGCTCACCTACGACTCTGCCCACACTAAATCCTCCAACGATCACATTCAGCTTTAAACGGATTCCTCTAAAAATCACGTTCTCATTGCTGCCCTTTGCCCTGGATTTGAATTATCCCCCGTTTATCCCAAGCTGACAGTTCCTGCGCAGGGCTAAATGTCTCAAGCACTCTGTCCACAGAGGGGCTACTGATGGGTGTCAGATTCCCGGTGCCCGGACCAGACGGCTGGGAAAGTAACGAAAGGGGCCAAGAATCCTTCACGCTGTGTGCTTGGAGGATGAGTCTAGGATTACTCGGCTCCATGGCTTCCAGGCCCACAGCAAGGTGGAAGGAGCCTGGTACAGGGCCTGGGGAAAGCATCTGGGGCTTAGAGCGAAGCCAGGAAGAGGGGGAAGGGGCCAGCTCAGCCCCGCAGCCAGCTCTGCCCAGGCAGGCCCCGTCAATGGCTCTGGGACTCCCCAGCTGGGTCCCCACACCAGCCTCACCATGGGATGAGTGCCCTTGGTGAAGTCTCATGACCTTCACATCCTCCGGGCCCTCTGGTGACCACCAGGGCTGCAACACCGTGGACCATCACGTGGGACATAGTGTCTTCAGACGCGGCAGGCATGGCCCACAGGCCTCTGTTGACCTGCCTTCTCTGCTGGTGTCAGGTTCGGCTCCGCACAGATTCCCCTGGGACCCGATCCCGCCCACGTGTGCTTGTGGGCAGCCACAGCTGGTATTGCCTTCTCAGCGACAGAGCTTCGGGTCCCTTAGGGCAGCTCCTTCCAGACCCGCTCTACCTTAACGTCTCTCCAGGGTTCTCCTCCCACTGTCGGAACCCCGTCTGTCCGTCTGTCCGTCCGTCCGTCCGCAGTAGCTCTTTCTTCTGCCTCTCCGGACACACCCGCCCTCAGCCATATGTCGACTTCTGCTCCAACATCCTGGACCAAGGTACATTTCTGTTCTCCTCATGACTAGAAAACTCCCATATTATATAAACACGACTATATGGCGTATTATATATTGAGCTGCCTTATCGTATATTACATGGTGACTAACTGATATTGAATCGCACACAGGAAAACTGTGAAAGTCCAAAAATTAAAGAAAATGTAACCTAGCTTGAACCAGTCGTCCCTGAATTCCTTGTGCGTCTCTACTCACTTGGGGCGCTGGAATACTCTGCACTACTGCTTTTTGTATGTCCAGCTGTTTTTATTTTTATTTTCATTTTCATTTTGATGTCAGCGCTCCCCCTATTGTCTAAGGAACTCAGACTTGTGGTCCTCCTGCTCCCGACTAACAACACTGAACTGGTTCACAAAACGCTGTCACAAAGCACGTTTCTTTAAACAAAAAGAACGTTTTGCCTTGTACTGCTTCCCTTGTACCTTTATTTTTATTTTTTTTTTTTAAAGTTTTTTTCTTTTCTTTTTTTTTTTTTTTAATTTTTTTTTTTTTTTTTTTTTTTTTTTTTTTTTTTTTTTTTTTTTTTTTTTTTTTTTTTTTTTTTTTAATTTTATTTATTTGTTTGCTTGTTGTGTTTGTTTATTTTATTTATTTCGTGGCTGGCTCAGCCTGCCCTGGTGGTGGGGCTGGCGCAGCATGTGGTGCCGGGGATCGAACCGCAGTCCCTGCAGTTGCCTGAGCTTTCCTAAGCAGGCGCTTTAGACCACTGAACCATCTCGCCGGCCCCTCCCTTGTACCTTTAGATAAGGTGACACACAGAAAGCATGGCAGGGGCGTGGGCTCCCTGAGTGGCTGTTCCTCTGCATTTGGTCACGGCTACCAATCGTGGAGATGAAAATCCCTGCCACGCAGCTGCTGTGGCACTCAGGCGAGTTCTAGCAGGGAGGGCGCTACAAAGCTAAGTTGGCCCCTTCAATCATTTGTGAAGATATTTTTCAGTATTTCTAAAGATATTTTTTGCAGAGTATAAAATATCCCTTCTAACACTCTACCAAAGCCAAAGTAGGAACTTTACTTGTAAAGGGGGTCACATCAATTATATAAGGTCCGACTCACTGTATAACCTTCAGCCCGCACCAAAAAGTGTCAACTCTAATCTCTCAAAGGGAAAGAAGGAAAAGTAGCCGAACAGCTTTTGAAGGTAGAAAGAGATTTTTCCAGTGAGAGATATGCTAATTGGAAGGCAGAGACACATGTTTAAAATAAACTTCAAAGACCCATGACCATGCTTCACATACTGACTTCAACATTTCAAGAGAAATAAATAAACGCATTATGATTTAAAAGGAAGAATAAAGAGAATACACTTCAGGGCTTGACACTAAGACATGTTTATGGAAAACAACTTATTACTTTAATATTTTAGTCTTACTGAACCTGCCATAAGATGTGTGGAAATCATTAAAACTTTGGGGGGACACGCTCTCTGTTGCACTTTCGTGGGTTGTTCGCCTCGAAACTGACTTTGGGCTCGGCGTCAGAACCATGTGCATGAGTGAAGCCGCCACAACGGTGGGGTGAGAGCACCTGTAGTGTGTCCCTCCAAAAAAGAGACCAAAGCTCAGCACGATTGTCGGGGCGCACATAGGGAAAACTGTGCTAACTAAGCAGAAGCTCCCAGGCACTGGGACATTTATTAAGGCGAAGCACAGCCCAGTCTAGGCGACAGCAGGGTGCTTCCGGCGCTTTATCCTCTCCTGCGCCGTCTTCCCTCTGGACCTGGCGGCCTTCGAGATCTCGCTGCACGCTCCCGAAAGGAGACCCGGGTAGGAAGCAGCAGAGGGGACGCCATGTGCAGAGTCCTAGCTGGGTGCTTTCATGTCCCCGGTGGTGGCTCTGGAGGGCAGAAACTCAGGCAGCTGGCTTTTCATCTTGTCTTTTGGAGAACACACCTAGTTCATTTATCCTTTAAGTAAAAATTGGTTTTGCTTTGCTGGTAATTAAATTCATGGACTCATAAATGCTAGGCCAATGCTCTACACAATCTCTGTCTCCCTTCCTCTTCCCTCCTCCCTCCACTCCCCCTTTTTCTCCCCTGCCCTCCACTCCCCTCCTCTTCCCTCCCTTCCCGTCCTTCCTTATTTTCTTCCTTTTTTCTTTTGTTCTTCCCTTTCCCCCTCTTCTTCTTTCCTTCTCTTCCTTTTCTCTTTCATTTCTTGTTTCTTCCTGTCTTTTGTTTGTTTCTGCAGTAGTATTGGAGATGAACGTACCTAGAATTTTAACGAAAACATTTTTGTGGTATTGGGATTTGAACCCAAGGTCTTGCACATGGTAGGCAAGTATGCTAACCTTAAATGTATCCCCAGCCTCACCTTGCTCACTAACAGAACCCAGAATTACAGAAATAACCACAGGAAACACTGCAGAAGGGAAACTATGTGATGTCTGCGTTTGCCATGTCACAGTTGTTGCCATGGTCAATTCTAAATAGTGAGGGGGCCGGGGAGGTAGCTCAGTAGAGTAAGTACTTGCCTGGCAAGCACAAGGTCCTGAATTCAATCCCCAGTACTGCCAAAAAGAAACAAACAAACAATGCAATTGTAAGACATGAGAAACATGACAAAGATACTATATATAAGAGAAAATTAGGAACTGATTTGAGGGCAAATCAATTAGTAGGTTTCGTATGCAAAGGTTTTCGTGCAATCTGTTCAAAATTAACACATGTGGTGTCTGTCATGGGCAAAGCCTTTCTCCGACGCATCCTCTTTCTTGTCTCTCCTTGGGTCTCCTCTCATTCTACAAACTGAGTATGGGTGTACTATAGACTCTCGGCAGTTTTGAAACTATTTTTCTATAACTTTTTTCAAAAATGCATAGACAAAGGAAAGTATATCAAGTAAGAGTTTGGGGCCAGCAAGATGGCTCAGTGGTCTAAAGCGCCTGCTTAGGCAAGTGTAGGCAACGGCAGGGACCACGATTCGATCCCTGGCACCACGTGCTGCACCAGCCACACCCCTAAGGCAGGCTGAGCACAAGATCACAGCATATATGTGTGTGTGTGTGTGTGTGTGTTTGTAATGACTTTCATTAAGTTTGTGTGCTCGTCAGTCCCGTCACTTAAATTACTGTTCAATGTGTCACCACTGGAGGGACATATTTTTAGTATTTCTTTATTTTAATTTTCTATTTTTTTAAATTTTAAAGAGGAAAGAAAAAAACAAGACAAAATCTCAAAATAAGATAATAGGAGAGCAACAATGGTTAATACAACACATATCATTTTCTGCACAGTAGTTAGTGTGTATGATACAGGACAATTTAAAAAGACAATATTGAAAAATTGTCCAAACAAAACTAGAACACACCATTCTTTTCCACGAACTAAGAGAAACTAGTATTATATATATTTTTTTCTTTTGCCTCCCTTCTTTGGTCCTTTCTTTCATCTCAGGTTTTCTTTCCTTTTGAGCAGTTTCTTCCCATTTCACATTATCTATCTTACACTTTGAACTATGTTTACTCTTTTAGCGTCCCACGTTTTGGAGACCATACTGGGTATGTACCTTGGCGTCTGACTTATTTAACTCATGAGTGTGGTCTTGAGTTGCATTCATTTACCTATAATTGTCTCACATTTATCCTTCTTTATGGCTGAGTAGTATTCCATTGTATGGAAAGCCCACATCTTTATCACCCATTCCTCCACCGATGGGCATTTGCATTGCTTCCAAGATTTAGCCATTACAGATTGTGCTGTTGTAAACATAGGGCACATATGCTGCTATGGTGTGGTGTTTTCAGTTCTTCTGGGAAAATACAAAGCAGGGCAATAGCTGGGTTGAATGGGACCTCTGATCCTAGCTTTTGAGGACTCGCCACACTGATGTGCACAGTGGTTGCCCTGGTCTGCGCTCCCGCCAGCAGCGGGACCCCCTTTACAAGTAAAAATCCTGCTTTGGCTTTAGTAGAATGTTAGAAGGGATATTTTATATTCTGCAAAAAATATCTTTCTGTCCCCCAGTTCCCGCCCCCCAGCGTTTGTCATTGGCTGACTTCCTGATGACAGGCACTGCTTCTGGGGCCAGATGGAATCTCCCTGTTGTTATAATTTACATCTGTCAAAGGACCAGTGGTGTTGGGCAGGTTTTCATGTCTTTATTTGCTGTTTATATTTCTTCCACTCAGAAGTATATTCATCTCAGTTCCCCATTTTTGAACTGGGTGTTTGAATTTTGGGTGTCTGATTTTTTTTTTAATTATATGTTTTAGAGATAAGCTTTCTTATGTCTAAGGGACATCTGACTATCATTTTTATCCACTCTGTGGGGCATCTTTTCACACTGCAGTAATTTCTTTTGTTGTTTTAAAGCTTTTTAATAAGGCGAGATCCACTCAGCCACTGATGAATCTGTGTTCTAAATCTGAAAATGTTTGCACATGTCTCAATCTTTCACTCATTTTGAAAGAGTTTTACTGAATATAGAATTACTCGTTGGTGATCTTTCCTATAAGATTTGATGTTGTAATAATGTCTTCCAGCCATTAAGCTTTCTTACGAGAAGCCAGGGTTCCACCTTGCGCTGCCTGGCGTGCAGGGTGAGTGGCCGGCCACGTGCCTGTGTCTCAGAGCGTGGCGCTCCTGGGCTGTCATGATGTTACCCTCGTCCTCCTGACCATAATTTCACTGTGATGGACCGCGGGCGGGTGCTGTTGACTGTGCTTTACTCCAGTTCACTAAGCTGCCTGTGTTGTGGGTTGTTTGTATTTTGCACCCAATGTATGAAGTTTCATCTCTATTTGAAGTTTTTCAAATGCTGTTCTCCTTTATCTTCTCTTCTCTGGCCAGTAAGAAGCCTGCCCAGCCCTCTGTGCCACGTCTCTGAGCTTTTCTTGCCCTCCATCATTCTCTTTCTTCTGCTTCTCAGAGTTGATTCTGTCACCCCAACTGAAATTGACCACCATCCTCTGAGGCGTTATCTTATTTTGCCCCTCAGGTGAGCTTTTCATTTCAGCTGTTGCATCTGTAACTTCAGAATTTATGTGAAATGTGAGGCACAAGAACCAAGCAGTATGCAGGATGTTAGGAAAAAGTATTGCAAAGGAAGGTGCGTCGGCAGGAATCGCCACGCGATACCAGAGTCCCTGCGAGCACACCTGGCCAGGCATCCTTCCCTTCCTGAAGCAGGGCTGGCGTCCTCTCTCCCAGGTGTCTTTAAGCGCTGTGACAGTCTCCGTGTTCTAAACCCATTCAAAATGTTTACATCCCGTGACCATTTTAACTCGGGAAAAGAGCCAGAAACCACAAGGCCCCAGGTCCAGCGAAGAAGGCGGACCCAGGGCAGTGTTTTCCTAAGCCTATTTTCTCCTTTGGGCGGCTCTCAGCACTGGCATTTAATAAGAGCTTCTTATCACATCTCATAAGATCACACAAGAGAACTTTCAGAAGGGTTTTACAGAGTGGAAGAATGAAGAGATAAGTAATTGTGGAGCGAGGAAAGGTTTCTAAGGGTGATTAGTGGAAAGGTATCTTTTACCCACTGTGCAGTTTATATTTCAACACTGCTTGATCAACCTGTGTGTGTGTGTTTGTGTGTGTGTGTGTGTGTGTGTGTGTATTTTCTCTATTACAGCCAGCTCAGCCAGCCCTGGGGATGGGGCTGGTGCAGCGTGTGGTGCCAGGGATCCAACCATGGTCCCTGTGGTTGCCTAAGCTTTCCTAAGCAGGTGCTTTAGACCACTGAGCCATCTCACCAGCTTGTGTATATTTAATAGATACATCAATGTATATTTAATGTATAATAAAGGTTAGATCAATATATATATATATATATATATATATGTGAAATATATTTAAAGGGTACATTAAATATATTTGGCTGAGTTATTTAGCATATTTCTTTACATTGCATGTATATTCATAATCAATGTATACGTGTTCCTGCATGTTCATTGGTCCCTGCTGTTTGCTGAGACATTGCTAGTTTGTTGTAATTCTACCCACTGAACACATTTGTAGTAGCTTGTGTTCTTTGTTAAGCTAAAAACCTGTGCCGTCTTCTGTGAATGCTCATTATTTTCTGTTTCTGTGCTTTTTGCAGTATTTTTTCAAGCTAGACTTTGGCAGCAGCCACAGAAAGCGTTTCAGTTCCTCCGTGTGTCGGAGCTTCTTGTGGGCAGTTTCTTGGCATCTCGTGAGGCGACAGCTGCGTGCCCCGGTGCTCTCGGCTTTTGCCGCTGTCTCTGCCTGGTGCTGCCACCCCTCGCAGGGCTGGAGGGCGCTCCGCGCCCCTTCACTCCTGCGGTCTTATTTCCCTTCCTTTCTCTCCCTCCCTCCACCTTGTGACCCTCCCACTGTGTGAGAGAGACATCTAGCTCCGAGTTGCCTAGGACCTAATCCGGTTTTGATGTTCACTAACTCCTTTAGTTTCACATACAAGAAAAGCCACACAGTGTTTGAGGTTGTGAGCCTGATTTGTTTTACTTGACTTCCTGGTCTTGGGGTATGGCCATCTTCCCATGAGGACGCACCTTGGTCTCTGTCCGTGCTGCCCTGGGGTAATCCTGGAGGTTCTGGGTGACGTGCAAGCTGCTGCTGGGTTCTGGCTCAGGTTTCCTTCCTCAGCCGCAGCTCTGCTGCAAAGTGCGGCTGCGCCATTGCTTCAGTTGCAGGCGGGACTGCTGCGGAGACATCTTCAGGGCTCTGCTCCTCCACCTTCCATCCCGTTTCTTGTGTTCTTGTGTGAAAAAGAACTCTGCAAACGTGACACTTGGGAGCCACAGAGGGAGGTAGCGAAGCACAGGTCTGGGCGTGTCTGGGTGGCTCCTGGTGTGATTCTGGGGACCACACTCCGCTGCTCCCCCTTCCTCTCAGATGCTGTTCCCGTGCTCTGCTCTCCAGCCACCAAATCTGACTGCGTCATCAACCCTTACACTGTGTTGCTCCCACCTTTGAGCCAGTTACCAGGGACTGAATCCTCTAAAACCATGAGCAGAATTTAAAAATCTAAATTTATAGATATTTACTTAATATCTATGTTGATAAAATATATAAAGCAAAAGCTACCAGATGGTGCACGGTAGGCTCCCCTCGCCCACACCAGACCCAGGGGAGACCCAGGCACGTGCTTCTTGTGGCCTGCTGGATCCCCAGAACACGAGGCTGCTTTATTGCATACTGATGTCTTCAAATTAGTCGTTCAGAATGCCAGATATAAACATGCAAAATTGGTTCAAAAAGTTATAAAATGTTAAAAAGGAGAGAGAAAAATATTCAAGCGTTAATTGCTCCTTTCAGCACCGTGAGACAAAACATTTCTGGCGTCTCTTCATCAGCCAGTTTGTACTGTTATGAAATCCCCAGAAAAGTAAGAGAAGTGGCGAAAGAAAGAGAAGAAAAATTAATTCTTAGTGTTACGTGCATCCTTCTCATTAACAACATTTGCATATCAGGCAAATTGCATCGTTGTGCATTAAGATTGCCTGTTTGTGATCTTAAAATTGTTGTAAAAACGCTGTAGTCTCGAGTTTTCTCTTCTGAGGTTCAAATATGCTTCTCATCTCTTTATATAGCATACAAATTGGTATTAAGATTTGATCTGTAATTTACACTTTAAGGAAAGTAATACCACTTTGCAGCACCATCAAGCACTTCACATGAGCTGACCTTCCTGCTTTAATTTGCACCAAAAATTATTGAGCGGTTTCAACACCAGATAATAGTTTTACACACAGTGTGCTAACTTTTTAAAAATGAAGATGATCAAGTGGAGGAGATAACCAAATGCTAACCAACTGTTGTCTTCTCTTATGAAGGCAATGCTGGACGTAGGAATATGGGGAGAGTATGGCCTCCATGTTAAGTGGGCACCCAGAAGGAGCCAGCGCAGCTCTAGACTCTTGGCCTGGGAGTCACAGAGAGGTCCACGGTTTTGGTTTTAGTGATGTTGCTCTTGTTACCTACTCCTGCGACCTTTGAACTGAAATATTTGACCCCGCCTCATTCCTTCAAAATTTTCGGAATTTCACCTTCTGTCGCTACATGGCTGTTGGCTCAGATGAAAGTTTAGTAAAATAGCCCAGTATGTTCCCTGGACAGTGCTGTCATGCCCCTTCCTCAGAGGACACAGAACTTGCTGCACGGGACCTGTGGCGGTTGGAATGCTGTGGCCGTCTTCATCATTCATTTAGAGTCACTTTTGTCAATTTACTTTCAGTACGCTGAGGGCACAGACAAAAGACCTTTCATTAGGGAGCTGGTGTGACAGCTCAGCTGACTAAGCTCCTGCTTGGGCAAGGGCAGCTACCAGAGTTCAATCCCGGCCTCACGTACTGCCGAGGCCCTGCTTCTGGGATGCGCTGAGCTGACCACCATAACCAGGTGCGGGGGTGCACACCTGTAACCCCAGCACTGGGGAGGCTGAAAACAGGAGGATCACTACATCCCAAGCTATGTAGTGAGACCCTGTACCAAATACATAAAAATATTAAAAAATTAAAAAAAAAAAAGACTGTTGGGGCCGGGAACATAGCTCAGTAGAATAAGCGCTTGCCTAGCAAATGCAAGGACCTGAGTTCAATCCATGGTTCCACAAAATAAATAAATGAATAAATAAATAAATAAATAATAAAAATAAATAACTAAACTCACTGGGGAATCTCATACAAATTTGATATTCTTATAGTTTTGTTCAGGGAATTCAGCAAAAAGACTGCAAGAAATGAAAGAAAATTGAGCTTTATTAACTTTTCTTACATTTTGTGTAAAATGAGATTTGATAAATATGCAAAATGAGACAACAATCTGAAATTACTTCTGGGTCTAAGGTGCAACTCGGGGGTGGAATGCTTGTCTACAAAGTGCGAGGCCCTGGCTTGGCTCAGAGAAGCAGAAATAAACAATGGAAAGAAAAGAAAAAAATATTATTTTATGTTCAAATATTCTTCCTTTCAATCAGCTGCTTTACACTAAGTCGAAGGCATATTTTAATGCACAGCATTAGAAAAACATTGTCGCATCCGTTCTCTTCAAGTTACTATGTCGTAAATTGTCATGCCTGGCTGAACTTGGTCCTCTTTCCTTATAATTTAAGTACAATTATTCCTAATGAACATATTAATTTCCAGGTAGATGTTTACCATCCTGAATAGATAGGGCATCATTTCAGTAAAAACAAACAGAAAAAATCACCCTGGCTTTTATTTTCACGTTGTTTTCTACAACCAGGTAAGAGATTTTGACTTCCTGCAGAATGGCTATAAGTGGAACTTTATTTATTCATTCATTCATTCATTTTTTAGTAAGAGTCAGAGCTCTGGCTTCCACTAGCATCTCTATTATTAAGTGCTTGGGCGCCTTACTTCAGGCGCCCCACTTCTGTGACACTTCTCTAACTCTGCAGGTTTGCACTAGATGAGCCTCACCCTCTACCACAGCACCATAATGTTTTGATTGACGGTCAGATCCTAGTCGTTTTTGGTCACTGAATTTGTAACAAAGAATGGGAAGAACAACAGTGTCCTAAAGAGATCGCGACTAATGTGTTGCAAACAGCAGGAAATAGTCTTCCGCACTGTGGTAGGAAGGAATTCATTAGCAGGAAAACTCTGAGAACATATGGAGGTGTTTACTTCTACTCAAAAATCTAATCAGAATGAGAAGCATTTCAGTAAGAACAATGGCTTTATTATACAGACACAATATACTATGCAGCATTCTCAGTTTCAAAACTGAGCATCATTTTCAAGCTATTTTATGGACATACAGCATTTATTGATTGCTAGGTGGTGGTTGGGCATCCTGTTGGCTCTTCCTGTAAATCATGGGCTTTAATTTTGCCTTCTGTCTGGGTTAGGCATGGTTGTCTTTGCTTTAGAAAATGGAAACTAAACGCATATGAGGTTTGTGGACCTGAAATGCAGAAGATCACAAGGCTGGCAATGATCTCAACTCAGATACCCTGGCTGTGGAAGCACTTCAGGGCGAGGCGTGTGTCAGGGGTTGAGGAGGCACAGGAGACCGTGTCTCTGGGGATCCATACCAACTTCTCGGGAGAGAGTTTGCACATTCCCACGAATGCCACTTTTAAACCTTTTTTGTTTTTAGCACTGAGAATTGAACCCGGGATCTTTCACTTGCCAGGAGGCACTTGTGCCACTGAGCTGTAGCCTGGCCCCACATACTCCACTTTTAAAAGCAGTTCTATGGGGGCGAGCTGGAAGCCAAGCCTGCAGCTGCTGGACAGCTGTTTAACATGGCCGAATAGCCCTCATCAGCTCAATTCACATGCTGAGGAGGCGACTCTGGGTCACCAGAGGGCTCTGAACTTCGGTCCCTAACGCAGCTGCACGGAAAGGCCCCGCCTAGTCACATCAGAGGAGACACCTGGCATGTCGCATAGGGTGAATGTAGAGAGGATTCCCTAAGAATATGATTTATTGAGACCAAATGTTGTATCTTTATGATTTCTCCTAGGAAGACATAAACATGATAAATTTTACAAAGTAAAGTAGGTTGTTTTGGTATACTTATTATTCACAGAAAACATGGCTTATTAAAATTGCTAGTGCATTTTTCTATGCTTACCAATCAACAACTTTTAACAAAAACTCTACTCCTTCCTTAGAAGAAAAGAAAAATGAGAAAACACAGAAAAACCTGAAGCTCCTTTCCAGAAAGAAAGCTAACATTTGGCCGTGGGACGGGTCACTGTGTACCAGAGCTAAGCATTCTTCAGCTCCCTTGAGTCTGTAGAGAATTCACTTCAAACAAAACCTTAAGGAAGAATTTTCTTAAATTGTATTTTCCCCTCAAATGAAGGTCATTTGGTGATTTGGATGTGCCTGAAGAATTCCTTCCACAGCCATAGCTCCAAGCACATAGCCTGCGAGGTGACCAGGCTGGACTCCCGGGTTCAGGAGAAGCCAGGACAGATGCTACTGGCTGGGGAAATCCGTGCAGGTTTCCAATGAGGATTTACTCTCCACGCATCCCAGGTCGAAGTCCCCAGTGGTAAAGCCAGTTACAGAGACCACTGAGCCCAGGCGCTGTGGGGATCCCCAGAGTCTGAAGAGCTTCCAGGGGACCAAGCACAGAGATCTCCTGCAATTCGGATCTCATGTTTCTTAGGAGGCCTGTGTGAAGGGCTTGGTCCCAGCAGGATGCCATCAGGCGGAAAGTCTGCAGGTTAGTCAGGGACTAAGGGACTCCAGGGCCTCCCTTTTTCTCTATTTTCCTGCGTGGCCATGAGGGGACTGGCATCTGTCCCCCAAACCTTCCCCAAAGACACGTTGCTTCCCACAGGTCCAAAGGCACTGGGTAACCAATCATGAAGCTGCAACTTCCTGACTGGGAGCCAAGCTAATCTTTTCTAGCTCATCTTCTCATCTCTTTATAACAACAATGGGAAGCTGACCAGTATGGGAGCTACGCTAAGAGAGGACCGAGTCCTGGAGCGGAGGGGAAGTCACACACCAAGCTACTCTGCCAGGCCCTGGACAGCAAGTAGCTCCAGCACACAGACAACACTCTGGTTCTCCATGTAATTTAGATATGAAGCAGGGATGTCAAAATGTGGTCACAGAAAGAGGACAAAGCCTGCTTGTCCCCTCTCCTGTGATGCTAGAGGGAAGGGTTGACCCATCAGCAGCCCTCAGGCCTCTCCCCCTTGTCTTCCTTTCCTCCCCTTTCATCCCACGAAGAGGGAAGGGACAGCTTGTCCCAATGACCTTACTTGATGGTTCTCCAGGCTTCTACTCCCCACCCCAGGGGAACCACTCTAAGGTGGCAGAGATGAGGAAGGAGACCTGGCCAGGTGCTAAATCCCTGGCTTCCTGACCCTCAGGGAGCTGTGATGACCATAGCTTGCCTACCTGGAGATGTTCCAGATTGTCCTTGCACTGTTGCCTTGACAACTCCAGCTGTCTCTCCTGGGCCTCTGCACCTGCTCTGGAAGGCATCTGTGCTGGGTTTGAATTGGAACTGAGCAGTAGAGCTGAGTTCTGGAAGAAATATTTTATGTTATGGTTTGTGTCTAGGTGTCCCCCCAAAGCCTCATGTGGTCACAGAGTGGCTTCTGCAATTTGTGATTGGTTATTGTGGATGTGGGTGCTGCCCCTTCTCTAGGGCAGGTGATTTGCATTTCAATATGAGGAAGAGAAGTTAGCTGCTTGAGCTGATGCTAGCTCTCTCTCTGCCCTCTTGCTCTTGCATACTGCCAAGAAAGTTTGTTTTCTGCCATGTGCCTCTCTGCCTCAGAGCCAGCTGAATATGGACTGAAACCTTCAGTAACTGTGAGATAAATAAACCTTTCCTTCCCTCATTTTGAGTGTTGGATGTTTGTCCCAACAACGAGAGAAGAGTAACTAAGACACTTGACTTCAGAGAAATTTGGACCAATCATTAGATATGAATTTGGACCCAGTCACAACCTTGAATTCAGATCAATGAGCAGACATGAATTTGCACCAATAGCAGGGCTGCTACCACTACATAATCAGCGCTCCCTCCCTCTTCTCGGTTTGGACTAGGAATTCTTCCAGAGAGGCGAGGGCTCGCTCACCCTCAGCGACAGCACAGATTCCATCAGACCGTTCTCATCCTGAGTACTGTGGACGAAGCAGCCACATTTAAAAGACCTGTAGGCATTTGGCGTGGTTAGCCTTGCAGGGCACAGAGAGCTGCACCTGATGGTCGCTATGGAGACAGCAGCTGGCAGAGTGGACCCCTGGTGTCCGGCACCGACTGCTGAGAAATGGTGGTGCTAAAGGCTGAGGGCCGTGGCTACGCGGATCCTGGAGCCAGGAGCAGACCCACGCTGTGCCCGTCTGGATCAAGCAAAAAACACTCAAGGGATGGGTGACAGTGGAGCCTTGCGTTAAAAACGAAGATGGTGAAGTGTGTAAGCTCAGAAAAATCAGCGAGCTACGAGCTGCTCCCTGCTTCATGGGACTCACTGCTCCCAGCGACAAGCCAGCATGGTGCGCGTGGCTTCCGGGATCTGCCGTCCCACCCCATTCCCATTCCCAAGCCTGACTTGTTAGCGTGAACGCAGACTCCTCACCTTGTTTCTTCTTGTAGTTTGCTAGCCTGATGACAAACAAGCATGCTCAGGCACTTGCTGAGTAAATGCATGGATGCCAGGAAGAAGGAAAAACTGAATGAGGGCCAGGAGCCCCAAGACTTGGAACCCTACACTTTGCTCACAGTGGGAAATAGTCTAGAAACTCCTGAAGTAAAGAACACCTCAGAGAAAAATTTATTTCTGGAACAAATTATTAAATAAATAAATAAATATTCTTAACCGCTGTCTTTAATAATAAAATGGCTCGCATGTTGAAGCACTTAAGAGCCAGGTGTGGCAGCACACGGCCGTAATCTCAGCCCTGTGGTTGCCTGAGGCAGGAGAATCACCTCGAGTTCGAGTCCAATCTGGGTTACACAGTGAATTCAAGGCCATCCTGACCTACAGAGTGAAAGCTTGTCTCAGAAATATAGCAGATTAAAAATGAGAAAGCGCTTTGGAATTTAATGCCTGCTTTTGTGTCTTCTTGCATTTAATCAGCATAACTTCCGTGGCTGCAGATAATATTTTCACTTTAGACACGAGAAGAGCCAATACCATGACCAAATTAGAGTGTATCCAGCACTTGCTGGCTTGCCATCTCTTTCTGTCCATCTGATTCCTTACAATGGAAGCCTGGAGGTTAGACGCGCTAGGCATGCACTGAGTGAGTTCTTCCTGCATGTGACCAACCTGTCCCTTACAGAACCTCAATCTTTCTAAGCACAGGTTCCTAGGCTGCGCCTTAGGAGATGCTATTTTTATGGAACCTCACAGTATCCTATTTGCTCACGTCTTCAAAGGAAGGTGCAGTGTACCTTGTAAGGCCATTTACCAAATAATCTCAAAAAGGTTGGCCAGGACAGAAATACTGCTAGATCCTCAGTCTATAAGAGACACAGAAATGTAAGGCACAAGGGAATTATATGCAAAGCATCCATGCCACTTTCTGCATCATCTTGGCTTCTGATGAATATTCCCAGGACAGTGCACCTCTACCAGATTGATCTGACCAAGAGGGGTCAGCGCCATCTTGTGAGGGACCCATGTAGTATGTCATTGTAGACACTTTCAAGAGGACAAAGCTATCCTACAATATGACCTGCAACTGCATCCCTAAGTGGATAAATCTCCAGATGTTGAGGGATTATGTCACAAGGCCGGGTGTCTTTGCTTTTCCATGAGAGTATGAATGGCCTGGTGGCTTGGGAGTGGGTCTTTCAATGCATACACAGCCTCTGCCTTGGCTCCAGAAGGAATCCAGGAACAACCTCGTGACTCACAGACTCCGACTAATGAGACAAAGTTGATCTTTATGCTTGACAGGGACAGACTGGTGCCAATGCTCACCTCAGCTGAAATGATGGTCAGAAAGCTGTGCAGAAATTACCAGGTAGCTCCATTCCTAGACCCCATCTTAGCCTTGTCTGCCATCACCTGAAGTTGGCTGGACCTACTGGTGTCATTGGCTTAAACAGTGAAGCGTATCTCTGCTGTGCTAGGTTCTTGAGAGGAACAAGGTCAGCATAAAGTACACGTATAATTATGCAAGGGATTAATTGCCTAGGCAAGTCGGTCTTAGGAGACGATACAAAGACCATCTAGTCTTAGGATTCTGAGCTCCTTTTTCATAATTAAAGATTTTCCCTGGTCTTTGTAAAGATCAGAAGGCAGTCTTGCTGTCACCCTGTGATCAACTCTCAGGAGATGGCACTCCCTGGACTTGCAGAAAGACTCAGGGACCCAGGTGGGAAGGTGGGGGGGACACATGCTCAGGAGCTTGTGGCTGAGTGCTAGGACAGCCTGCTCTGTCCAGAAGGCATTCCCACAGGATTAAGAGTCACCTGGTAGGTCTAGTGCACCTAAGAGCCAGCAGGGGGCATGGGTCCCCACTCAGGGGTCCTTCAAAGGACACTGCGTCTTGTGAGAGCTAATGCACAAACCTCCTGTGAAGATTCAAATCTGTGCCTTCCCCCTGTAAGGCCTGCGGTTTCAGTGCTTCCTCCTGAGGAGCTGGTGCTTGCTCCTCTTTACAGAATTAAGATGCGCTGTTCCAGTAGCTTTGCCTCACCTTACCCAGTTAACCTTCTCAGTCTTCCTGGACCTTTCTTACACCAAGGGGACAGGGCATTTCCATAAATTTAACCAGAATGTTGGTTCAATCTGTCAGCCCCTGGCATCCCGGTCTTATCCCCAGGGCAGACCTGCCAGGGAGGAGTCAGACATGTCTTAGCTAGGAATGGTCAGCTCAGCCACTCAAATGGTCAAAACACTGCCATGCAAACCCTTCACCAGGTCTAATTTTTCGGGAAGCAACAGAAGATCAGTAAATGTGTTTATGTAGTGGAACTTACTTTTGTTATCCGCTTCAGTGTTTTAAATTACTTTCTGAAGTATCAAGCCCAACTGTAATAATTCCATTAGAAAACTCATACACCCACTAAGTAACAATACATCCACAAGTGCCACTAGGTGGAAGCAGGATGATCTGTAACTGCGGTGTGTTTTTCACTGAGTTGCATAAATACATGTGTTGTCTGACGTACGCACGGGCTTCTGTCCGACCTGTGTGTATGTGTGTGTGTGTGTGTGTGTGTGTGTGTGCGTGTGTGTTTATGTGCGTGTACACTTATGGGCCAGGTCTTGGAGTTAACACCACCCTGTGTGCTCCCCTACACAATGTTCTTCTGTTGCCTACACTCCCTGTGGTTGACCACTGCACAATCAAGCTGCAGAAAATACAGTTAAAAATCACAAAATAAAGTGAGTTGTTGAGCAGTGGGCCACACTACTGTCTGTGCTGACCTTACGCAAGGGCCACAGTTGAGCGTGCCTGTTATGGTTTATGTCTAGTTGTCCCCCCAAAGCCTCATGCAATCATGGGGCGGGGACTACTAGAATTTGAGACATGAGTCATGATCCACTAGGATTATGTGTTACAATTGGTTCCTCCCTGGAGCATGACTTGGGCCTGCCTAAGATATGATTGGCTCCTCCCTAGAGCGGGATCAATGGCCCATCCTGGGGTATGATTGGTTCTACCTTAGGGCGCAATGGGCCCACGTCAGAGTGACTGAGTACAAAGAGACTTTTTAAAGAGCTGTTGCTCTCTGCTCCTGTGAGTTGGTTGTTCTGCTGCCATGAACTGGATGCCCTCTGCCCTGTTCCACTCAGCCTTGGGCCAGCCAAATATGGACTGAAACCTCCAGCAACTGTGAGCTAAATAAACCTTTCCTTCCTTCATTTTGAGTGTCGGGTATTTGTCCCAGCAACAAGTAAAAGTAACTAAGACAGTGCCCATGGCACATGCTGGGACATCATGCCCTGGCACAGCAGCATTAGCCTGTATTTACACCAACATCACATGTCCCTCGTGCAATCACCAGGTGACAGCTGTTGGCTTTGTTCCCACCTTCTGGCATTAGGATACATTTATGTACCAGATTTGGCTGCAGTGTGCTATTGTGTCTCTGAGCCATACTCCTAGAAGTGGGTTAGCTAGTGACTGCTTCCTCATTGGACGACTTCCAGAATATCCCCCACTACAGCTTCACATTTACCTTCTCAACGGCTATGAGGGAGGCTGAGCTTCTGCTACTATTGGACAGATGAGAGGATCCCTGGCTTTTCGTTCCTTTAATGCCCTTGTTTTCTTATCTGTCATTTTGGGTCTCCCCTGGAGTTCCTCAGGTTCTGTTTCCATCTTGCATCTCGCCTTCTCCTAAGGTTGTGTCTGGTGCCTGTGGGTGCAGTGACAATAGGTGGCGAGACAGGACAGGGTCACAGGACAGGGTCTGGGGCTTTTCCTTTGGGCTGTTTCCTGCCTCTTACCTCTGTGGGAGAGAAACAGGCTCCGTGGGAGAGAGCCTCTGAGCTGGGTCCCCTTAGGCCCTCAGTGCAATGAGACTGTAGCAGTCTGCTTTTGGCCTCTCAGTGCAGTCCTGCTACTGAGAACAACCTAGGTACACAAAACGGCATCTCCCCTCCTGCTCAGGGAAACAAGAGGACCTAGCTTTTTGGGTTTGCTTGTGGTTGTGAAGACCCGGTGGAATTCCTGTGGTGAAGCCCCGGAAGTGGGGGGATGTGGGAGAGGGGGTTCCCGGAAGTTTGCCCCACCCACCTGTGCAGCCTCCAGTGGTTGGTCAGAGTGACTTTCGGGGGTTGCCCTTGGCCTCTGGTTCCACGAGCTTTGTGCAGGTGAGCGCGTGTCGCCTCAGGCTCACTGTGCTTCTCTGTTCCTTCCAATGCACATGATTCTTCACTCTCAGCCCAAGAACAGACGTTGATTTTTCTGTCGGTTCAGCTCATTTCTTTCTGTAAAGATGGGAATAACAAATTCCAAGCGTTTTACAAGTCAGAGCTGCAGTTACATGAGCACTTTTAAGCATCAATTGGTGTACTCAGGCAAATTAAGATAATCATATACTTCTACCTCATCATTTCATTTTATACAGTTTATGTGTGTATGAAAGTTTTCAAGGCAGTACAGTATACAGAAATAAAAATAGAGAAAAATGATAAATGCCTCACAACATAGGTAAGAAAAATGACTTCTGTTATGTGTTGCAACAGAGAGCATAGTGAAAATGGAAGTGAATTTTGTCACCAGGCAGGTGCCAGTGGTTCCTGAGGTGGAGATGAAGAAGCTAAACCAGCCCCACCTACAGACCTGGCTGCCCACAACTTCCAGGGAAAAGCAATTCCCAGTGAGAATCAGGGAAAGGATTTAGTTTAAGAAGTAGACACTCTGGAGTGGAAGTGGGTTTTCAGAGAAATGAGACATACTATTTCCTGGAAGTGAGATGTTTATGTTGCTGTTTAAGAGGTAGAAATCGGTGGAAAAGCTGATCTGCCCTTCCCCAGGAATGTAATGCCGCATTCTGCAGGCATGAACCAGTTGTTTGTTTAAAGAAGGATAATTTAAGCGTTCTTTGAAGTCACTCAGTCTTTCTCTTAGTATCAGATTCCATCTCTTTACCTTTTAAGAAAAATTATTTGCATTTATTTTACGCTTAATTTATTCCCATGCCTCTAGTGTTTGTGTCTTTGGTTTCTTCTGGGAGATCTTCCTCTTCTATGCAGCCTCCTCCTCCTCCTCTTCCTCTGCTTTGGGGTCGATCTGTTTCTTTTCAGGAAGGATCATCTCAGTGTGGTGGGGGAGCTCATGGGTGGGTTCACCTGGCCATGAGCTCTGTGAGCACAGCGGTGCATCTTGGGTGCTTTGTTCGTCTGGATATGTTCGACAATCATTTTCAACTCTACCAATTTGAGAATTTAAAGAATCCTTGAGGAACTTGGAATATGATGGCTCTGGAAAGAAAGGCCTAAATTACTCCAGGGAATGTGGATGCGGATACCGTGAGTAGCTCTGGCTTCATCCCAGAAACAAGAGCGTTCTTAAACTCTGCATTGCAATTTGCCTATCTCCTTTCTATCTTCATTTCTCTGTCCCATCTCAATATCAACATGGATAAATCTCCCAACATTAGGCCGTGAGAAGAGAGTTGCAAAGAGCTTCCTGTTGTTTTGCTACCTACAGTGTTATTTACATAAAAATTAAGATGCATAAAACAGCAGGATGTAGCGTAGGATCAAGGCACTGCTGAGGGTGGGAGGCTTCCAGGCGAGGCTTTCCCAGTGAAGCAGCCCAGGGGGAGAGACAGCGGCAGGGCTCAGACGCACCTGCAGGAACCACAGAGTGGGCAGCGCAAGGCAGAGCCATTAAAACTAAACAATGGCTCTGTAAAGAAGAACCTGGGAGCTAATATTCTCCTTGCGTGTCTAGGAGACCTCGTGATTCTGCTAAATAAAAACTTGGATCGACACAGTTTTTTCTCATTAAAAAATCTGTTGTTGACATTTTTGTCACACATTAACATTACGCATCATGAAACAATTATATTTGAAGCACTAATGTGCACACAGGGACTGTTAAGTCACTGACTCTTTCTTTTGCAGAACTGGCCTCTCTTTGGGTTTTCCTTCCCGCTGTAAGGGAATCTCTTCGCACTTGGGTAACATTTTCTATCTGCAGGGCTCATCGTTGACTTGTTCCCAGGTCTACGTCCTGTGTGTGGTAGATTAGAGAAGAGATACTTGAGCATTCGGGGCCTGAAGAATGTGGGATCCGACAGGACATATTCCTATCGAACAGAGTTCTTCTGCATTTACAGCTTCCAAAGGTGCGCTGAATAATTTCTACCTGTTGTTGTTTTCGTCAGGACAGAAGAAAACCAGGAGAGCGAGAGAGGAGCTGGGGGGCAGCCCGGGTGCCAACAGTGGGTGAACGCGACACTGGCAGCTGAGGGATGCGCGGCAGATGCCACACAGCAGCCGTGCACACTGCCTCACTTTAGTCTCTAAAATCTCCTCTTGTCTTTACAAGTGATAAAATGGTGGCTCATAGAGGTGCATGATCACTTTCAATTACGCAGTGAGAAGCAAGGGGCTGCAGCTGAAAACCAGAAGAATCTGTCTAAAAACCCATGCTCAATGCTTACATCTTAAAGAAAAAAGAAAAGAGAAAAAAAAGACAGTGGCCAGGCTGCCTAAGCGTGGGTCTCAGCTCCCTTGCATAACTCAGGTCCCTTCAACGGGCGGGTGGACCTCAGTTCCGTAGGCTGCTGTGATGCGGGTGTGCCTGTCCCAGACGTACTTTCAGCCGACCCCTGCCTGTGTACCACAGGCACCAGCACAGTCTCACAGAACTCCGAGGATGCGTGGATGCTGTCTCTGCCCTTGCATGGAGTCTCCCTGCCCTGCTAAACCGTGCCTCTGCGTCCCTACGTGGATCTAATGTCTCTGAGGTTTTGTGGCCACAGCTGTCCCGTGTCTTTCTAGAAGCAGCACTCATCTTGGTCCTCTGGTTTGAATCAAGAATCCACCTTGACCATCAGCGTATCTTCATGCCTCAAGGTAGAGTCCAAGGAGGCTCCTGAAGCGCTGCTGGGGACTCTGACTCATCCTAGCTGGAGAAGGAGTTTGCGAGTTCACTGCCTCCACCGTGGGGAATATTTTTCAGTGACAGACACAGAAAGAGTTTTGTTTAGAAAGAAAAAAGACAGGAATTCTCAAGTATACACTCAGAAAATGATTGTCTCTGTCTCTGTCTCTCTGTCTCTGTCTCTCTGTCTGTGTCTCTGTCTGTGTCTCTGTCTGTCTGTCTGTCTGTCTGTCTGTCTGTCTGTCTCTCTCTCTCTCTCTCTCTCTCAGCTCAATATTTTCTAGGATTGGGAAAATTTCTGTGCCTCTTGAGGATGTGAAAATCCCCAGGGAAAAGTAGTCCACCTCTGGAAAGGGTGCTGGCCCATATTATAGGTATGAGCCCCGTGTCTTTTATTTTTTATTTTAAAGAGTAAAAATGAAAAGAGACAAAAAACAAATGACAAAGACAGAAACAAAGCAACATGCAGCAACACATTTTAAAAAGATGGATAATTTCAGCATTCTTTGAACCCTCCCACCCTCCACTTCTCTCTCTTGGGTTCTCGTTGTACATTCTATTGAAGTCATTTTCTGGTTTTTCTGAGAAGTGTTGGGTGTGGAAGGAAGCGTAGTTACCACCAAGGGAAGGTCACTGTGGATGCCTTGTGGAGACTCCACTGGCCCTGGAAGCTGTAACTTTCTTAAAAGCACAAATGTGAAACTTAAAAAAGTTTCCTTGTGTCCTTTCTGTGTGACTCCTTCTGCTCCACTTCATGGGGAACTCCTCCCAGGAGCCCCCGCTGCTTCACTGTGCAGAGTCATACCTCCCCCACACCAGCAACATTGTGCCTTCACCCCAATCCCTACTCAAGAGGCCAGCGACAGAGCTGGGACGTGGCACTGGCTCTCACCTCCACCTGCACCGCCCTCAGCCCCCTCAGTGGACTCAAGCCTTGGGCTTCTGTTGGAGGCTTTTATTATAGAGACACAAACACAGACCTCTAAAAGCAGAGAGGGATCAATTAATTCTGCTGCAGGGGATGGAGGAGGACATCAAAGACTTGGGAGTTTGGCCTTCAAGCACGATTAGTACTTTAAAAAAAAAAATGCCGAGAATTGAGCCGGCAAGAAAATTCAATCTTTTGCTGTCTCAGTGGACTGTCCTGCACGGAAGGGATGTGCTGTGCTTTCTAACAGGCTTAGGGCTTATTATTCTAATACACAAAATGTCAACAGGCTTCTAGGTGTTAAGATTTGGTGTGAATTTTATGCTGAGGTCAAGTGAGGGCAATGCATTCGGTACATTCAAATGAACTATCGAAAGTGACAAAATAGAATTCACTATATGAACGTTTTTATGCCGAGGAGGTCTTTGGCCTGGTAGGCATGTAGCTCCTCAAGACAAGCATTTATTCCTCTGAAAATCTGAAATTAAGGAGGACAGTTCAGGAGACCTGAGTATTTCTCTAGATTGAAGCTGTGTACGTTTTATTATTTGTTACCCTAAAGGAGGAAAACAGGAGAAATTCAATGTCATAATTAAAAAGAAAATTTTTAAAACAGTTTCTTACTCAGTAAAGTTTGAATGAAAATATCCAAATTTTATTTCATCTGAGTTATTTAATTCAGACCATAACAATAGTAACTTATATTTACTTCAGTAACCTCTTTACTATGGGTACCAAAAAATGATTGCAGGTCCTCAAAAATTATTTTGAAAATACATCTGAGCACCTTTTCAAAGTGGATCCCACTAAGACCCTGTACTTATGACCGAGGTGCAGAGGAGAGAGTTCCGGTTGAAGTCCTTAGTCCTGGCCCATACCTGAACAATAGCATTTGGGCTGCGGGTTCCCAGGCTGTCCCTGTAGCCCCTGCAGGGAGCCGAAACTGTGGAAAGTTGCTTTGGTGTGGAGCTGGGATGCTAATGATTGAAGGTGGGGCCTCCAATGCAGGAATTTGAGAGGCAGGGCTTTGGAGCCTCGGAGGCAATGGCAGTCTAGGAGACTGGACCTAGTTGAAGGCATGGGTCACTGCAGGGGACTGTTTTGTCCCTGTCACTTTCCTTGCGCTCTAGTTCTCTATCTCTGTCTGTTTGTGTGTCTGTCTGTGTGTGTGTCTGTCTCCCCTCCCACTTCCTGCCTAGCTTTGTCGGGCAGCACTAGGCCACCACAGTGCCCTGCTCTGAACCAGTGACCCCAGCTTACTATGCACCAAAGGTTCTGGGGACATTAAGCAAAATCAACCTTTCCTTCTCTAAATGGATTTTCTCAGGTATCATGTAACAGCAACGGGAAGAAAATTAACACCAAGACTGAGGCAACATTTCATTTATCTTGATAACTCAACTTACTATTAAAAATAGTTCCAAGTTATTGGCTCAGGCAAGAATCTAGCGACATGTCCGTGGCCTCCCTGCCCTGCCTCCAAGGCCTCCACAGAGTCCTGCTTGTCTCATGCTCAGGCGGGATCTGTGGGTCACTCACTCACAGGCCAGACTCGACGGGTGCAAGTGCTGCTCTGGGCTCCTTGCCTGCTCAGGGTCCTGGGTACGTTGTCTTTGTAGATAATTCTGCATCTCATACACAGGGTTGCACAATCTGCTCATCAGTCCAGGGTCTCTCGTGTTCCTGTTCATTCAGGCTCTACCTCCTCCATATTTACATTTCCATCACCCCACTTCCCCTCAAATTGTGTATAAACAGAGCCATGCAAGATGAACGCTTCCGGAGTTCCCTATTATTGATGGTTCCCAATTATTCTCCATTGTTTAATAGACTGACAGTGGTTCCTCCTCCTCCTCTTGACCACTTGGTCATGCCCAGTTTGGCCTATTGTATAAAAAGCAGGCATGAAGGGCTGGTGAGGTAGCTCAGTGGACTAAGTGCCTGCTTTGGCAAGCATAGGGGCCAGGATTTGACCCCCAGTCCCTCATGCCATGCTAGCCCCACCCTTGGGAGCTGCTGAGCTGGCTGGCCATTGAATCCAGGTGTGGTGGTGCCACCTATAATCCCAGTGCTGGGGAGGCTGAGAACAGGAGGATCACCAAGAGTCCAGTTTGCATAGTGAGACCTTGTACCAAATACACAAGTAAAAAAAAAAAAAAAAATCAAGCATGGAGACTCATGGATTCATTCTTGTGGACAAATGCCTTTATTTCTCTTGTATAAAGCCTAATGAACAGGACTGCTTGGTCATGGGGTAAGTTTACATCTAATTTTATGAGAAAATTGTTATCATCGAAATAGTCCTCACTAGCGCTCTGCCCCGCCTCTCCTCCTGCCCTCTCCTGGCATCTGTTCAGCATATATCACTTGTACACAGGCCCTTGTCTCATTGGCTGCTCTGAGATTTTGGCTATTTTAAAACTATATCTGCTGTACTTTCCCTGAAATTTCATTTTTGTATATTTTAAAATTAAATTATATCTTGTTCCTATTTCTTTATCTCTTCTAGCTGGACTTCATGTGCCCTTTCAATTTGATTTTTCATACATTTTTCCCATCCTGTAATTGCTTTAAAATGTATAAGGTACTTCTATTTTCATCTCCTCCCACGCTCAGCTTTTCTCTCTCCGTCCTTTAGCCATTACTGGCGATTTCTGTCTGAGCTTTTGACCTTGTCTATTAGCTCACTAATTTTATTTCAGTTAAAAGGTTTTGTGGTTCAAGCCATACTCGGAGCAATTTGTTTCACTACTTATCTTTGTCCAGCGCTGCATCTCTAATGGGTCCTTCTGCGTAATCGCCTCTCTGAGTCTGTGTCCTAAAGAACATTATTTATGCGATTCTGAAGTTGTGTTTTGGTGCAAGCTCATTAGTTCATTTCCTTTCCGTCAATTGATTTCCATGCCACTTTCAACCCTGAGATATCCATGTTGGTTTTCTGTTTATCCTACACACCTGCCTGGCAAGCAGGAGGTCCTGAGTTCAATTCCCAATAACAAAAATATAAACAAACAGAAATTGCCCCGCCCTCCTACTTGTGCAGCATCGACCTCACCGCATAGCAGAGGTGCGTGTGGGAGGCAGCCGTTGGCCTATGGTGAGTCCTCACTCCACCATTTGTTAGCTGCATTAGGAGCTCAGGCTCTTGACCTGGGTGAGCTGTCACTGGCGACAGTGCCTGCTGGGGAGGAGGTGCCGCAGCAGGACTCATCTTCTGCAGTTGTTTCAGGTGCCCAGTAGCATACCGATGCAAATAGCCCTGAGCAATCTAGGCGCTGAAAGTATCCTTCTCCTCATGTGAGGTCTCGCACTCTTCCATTTTTGGCTCCAAACGATTTGGAAAGGCTCTGAGAAAGGTGATTTCTCTAGGCATCGGTTGCGTCAGACACAGACATTATTTCAGATCGTGTGCACCCTATTTTCTGAGCAGCTTTAGCGCCCTAGAAGGGATGTGTTCACAGCTGAAGCCGAAAGGTGGGTTGGTGAGGCATGCTTGAGGCAGACAAACTCCCATGAGAATTGGTGAAAGGCCTCACGGTGCTGGTGGCACTTAGAATCAGAGCAAGTCCGGAGGCTGAGCAGCAAGCACAAGGCGCCTAAGCCCAGGGGCTTGAGCCCACCCTGGGTGACGTCTGCAACCCTGTTTTAAAAGAAGAAAAGTAAAAAGACACAAGCAACAATAATCAAAGACGAGCGGCACTGGTTAAGACTGGTAAGCGTTGGGCTCAGTGTAAGTATATGAGAACGGAAATGCAGGAATTAAGAGTTAATTCTTTATGTGCTGCAAAATAAATCAATATAGCAAAGGTGATGCAGGGTGAGAAGAGCGTAGGGCACAGGAAAGCAGTTTGGCTGATCCTAGAAAAAGAGAAATACGACTGGAGGAAACCAGAAAAATATTCTTTTCCATGTTACTGACAGACCCACCTGTCACTGAGAAGGAACTGCTATGTATTTCCGAATGTGACATTCCAGGAAAGCACCTTTGTCATATCAGCTGTTGCATGAAAACTACGGGGTGTCTGAAGGATCATTCTGCATACAGCATGTAGGGCAGGGTCTTGTATATCAACGCCACCCATGTAGCTATGACCACAGCGTTAGAAACACTTCACGGTTTCTCAGCAGAACTCATCACACACAGCCTTGGCCACTAGTATGTTTACTATGAAGCTAAGTGAGAATGCTCAGACACCAACGTCCCCAGAGAGATACTTGGTAAGCAGAGGCCAGAAAGATACTCATCAGGCTGTGTCCACTCCTGGGCAGAGACAGGGATTGTAACTCAAGGCCCTGGCTTTGGTTCATCATCAGGATGTGTTCTGGAAGATGAAAAGTAGGAGAATCCAGCAGGACATTGGGCTATCTCGAATGTGCAGTTGATGAGCATTTTGTGAAGGGCTCACTTACTAGGATGGGGTTGATGGTAAGAAACTTGCATTTGGGGAGTGTGTGGGGATCTGCCGAGCAGTGGCCATGATTGCCTGAGGACACAGGCACTGAAAGAAACCCTAGCCAGGGCCTAGATCTGCTGGGGCAACTCGTAGGTGAGGAGCCCACCAGCAGCTCTGCAGAGAACGCTGCCTCCATGTGTCTTCCCATGGCCTCGCACACCTTCCCCTCCAAGATGGCGCAGCTGGGTCTCCTGGTCTCTTGTGGCAACTGCTGGCCATATGGGCAATGAAGTGAAATGAACTTTGCTATACAAAGCTGCCAGAGACTTTTAAAGTGTTTACCTCAGTAAATGTTAATTGCCTTGATTCATATACTTTGTGAGTAAATTCCTGGCAAGCTTTCCAATTATTGCATATATTTACTCCCTAATCAGGCCTACAGTCATCTTGCATACATTTTATTCAGCAACACAATGCTTCTTTTATCTTCCTGTATGTACCTTGCAGAGTTAGGATCGATACTCAACTAAATTCGAGCTTTCACGCTGAGGCAGAAGCAGCCAAACAATACGTGTAATGAGGGCTACCTGAGCCAGATCACTTCAGCTTAAAAATATTCCATAGGACACTGCAATTTTTTGAATCAAATGCAAATTTTATGAGAACAGTACTGGACAGACAATGGCTGTCAACTCCATCTCCTGGCAAGTTGCATTTAATAGAGAGATAACATAGTCAATTAACTGCTGTGCGCCGTGATCTGCACTGTGTGAACTGGACAATGCCCTCCTCATGTTACTTAATCAGTGAAACAGCACAAGTAAGACTACATTTATAGAGGAAAAAAAAATCCCATCATTTTCTGACTACCTGTGCCGCCCAGGATTTATGCTGCTATGAAATTTTAAAGCTGTCCACCCAAAGCAAGCCTTGAGAGGTAGAAGAGCACAGCGACTCACCCACGAGAGAACTCCAGCATGCGGATGCACATTTATCTACCCTGAGAGCACGCTGCCTTCTGCAGAGAACTGCGGCTGCCGGAGCTGCTCTGGACGCACGGCCGCCCCCCTCGGCAGGCACGGGCACGGCCAGCCCAGCACGGGGCTCTCCTGCGAGATATTTCTTGTTTACTTTTCATTGTGTATTCAAGATGATTCCTCGCTGAGCATTGTCCAATGAAATATTTATAGCATGCGCACCATTAAATAAATAAGCAGTTCCACTCTGGGTTTATTTGTCTGCCCTCAACAACCCTCTTAGATCCGCTAAGCTCCTTCCTCGGCGGACCTTCGGCCACCCAGGGGTGGGGACCTGTGACGATGCCCTGTATTGGTTTCTCTTTCTTTACTCACCTCATACGTTGTAACACTTGGTGCTAACGAAAGGGGCTGAAGGCTGAATGTGTGTGGATGTTGTGCTGTATTCAGTTCAGATGGTTCCATAGCAGGGAAACTACTGGCACAGCTGAAATTTCCTGCAGGCTCAACTGCCACTTCTCCGCTGTGCAAATCAAAAAGTCAGGACTCTTGTTTTTAACTGCATATTTTTTATACTTTGATAAACCCTGTGTATTAAAATATGCTATATGATTACATCCATCGTACCAGCTACAATGCCTCGTGTGATTTGAAAATTCAAATTTCTTCCTTTAGCTCTCATTTGGCCAGTTTTTACATTACTCTAACTCACTCAGTTTGACGCCTGCTTGGGATTCCCTAAGGACCAGCTCTTAGGAATTGGGGTGTGGAGCTGTGGATCTGTACCATGGGCAGTGACTCAGATGGGAAAACAGGGGCTGAGGGAAAGGGTCTTGGGGAGAAGTAAGGGTTACTGCAGACAGTTTCTAGCCCTGGAATGTGTAGCAGGGAAACAGGATCTGGAATGGCGCTGAAAGGAGATAGCAGAGTAGGAGAGAGGCCGGAGTGTGGCATTGAATTGGGCCACAGAGGACCCCAAAGCCCACAGAGTCACGACAGATGAACAAAAGATGTGCAGGCCAGCAATGCTTGGGGATGCTCAGAATCTGGAGGCCAACAATAGGAGATTTCATGGCGGGGCTGGGGCAGGAGCCGACCGTGCCCCGGGAAGGCACAGGCCTGCGAGGTGCCTGCGTCGCTGCCTTGACTTCGGTCCCGTGGTCCAGTGGATCATCCCTGCAGGGCTACGTGGTCTTACTTTTACTGCCATGTCACTGTAAATCTCAAAAGTTTTCTGCTTGGCAACAAGGCCCTCTGTCTTTCTTTGTTTCATAATTACTTTGACAGTTTTTGTTTTTTTATAAATTCTCCTCCATCACATTGGCTCTTTGGTTGAGTTTCCCCAAATGGTTCCTTCTATCTTCCACAGCTCTGTGTCGCTATCCTGCCCCGTGTTGTTCCAGTGGCCTGGACAGTGCCCACAGTCCATGGTCATCCAGGGCTTCTCCGTTCTGTTCTCAGACTTTGGCTCCCGTTAGGCTCTGAGTCAGGGTGCATCCAAGGCAGTGGACGAGGAAGCGCCAGGTGCATGATAATAGCAGCCCCTTACGGGGGAGGGGGGTGGGGGAGGTGGGGGGGTGCCTTAACTCCTCAACCCATCCATTGGACGGGAATTATTTCATTCATCTTTTTTTCATTTCATTAGTTATAAACTAATACTTTATCCAGATCCTACTTTCATAAAATATTTTTAGAAAAAAGGTAATGCATCTGATAATTTTAAAACAGAATTATGTCTTTTCTGAACGTACAAATTCTTTTTGTAATTCTTGCTCCTCTTCTTTCCTTCCATGATTTTAATGTATAGAACTACTAGCTAAATTCTGAGTGGACTTTTGGTGAGACAGGGAGAGTTGAACGGCTTAAAAGTTTAAACGGTGACAGCTGTGCTGGCTCATGACTTGAGGAAACTTTATTTTCTTTTTTTTTTTGGTGTTCGTAATTTCAAAAAATAATTATGCAGAAATATCTCCAATCATCATTGTAAGAAAAATATGAGAAGATGACATTATGAAGATAATTATTTTAATTAGCTAATTAATAAATCATTAAAAGGTTTAAAATGAATAAAATATTAAAAGCACATTAAAAAACTGTAAGCCTCTCATCTGTCATGAAGAGCGCCAAGTGTGTTGAAGGGCTCCACTTCAGGGAGATGAGTCGCCAGGGAGCTGATGTTGAGAAAACCTCAGTGGTAGGAATGTCGGCGCCATGTGAATTATTTTCAAAAAGCACATATTAAACTGCCACATGAACCAAAAAGAGAAAGCATTCCCCGCAGGATGAGACCTACCACTTTCCCAGTCACCCTGTGGCCTCTCCCTTCAGGGACTCTAAAAGCACAGAATGCTACCAGGGGCGGAAGCACAGTTCTTCTGTCTTCAGAAGGAGCCAGCTTGTTGGAGCCCTGTCATCTCTTATGGATACTTTTCAACCATGATGTTGGCCAAAATTAAAAGCACTTCATCAATAATGGAAAAAACAAAGACCAATTATACAAAAAACAAAAACAAAAACAAACAAACAAACAAAAAAACAGTGCATGAGAAAGAGGTTGCTAGGGGCATAAAAATCAGTTTTATAGCCAATTATATTAGATGAATATATGATGGAATGCTCAGCACACGCACGTGTGTGTGTGTATGCTTGTATGTGCAAGTATGTGTGTATGTGCTCGTGTGTATGTGTGTGTGTGTGTGTGTGTGCGCGCGCGCGCGTGCGTGCGCAGTACCCAGAGCCTTTGCACTGAGCTCCATCCACAGCCCTGCTTTCTACTTTTACTTTGGGACAGGGTCTCCTGAGCTGATCTGTTGCCCAGGCTGGGTTCCAATCTGTGATCCTCCTACCTCAGCCACCCAAAAAGCTGAGATGAGAGGTGTATGTACTACATTCTGCAGTGCCATTTTTGTTTTTAACTGACAAAAACTTGAGTGAAAAATGTGACTAAAATACAACCATAGGCCCCTCAAATTGCAGCTTCCTGATTGGGAGACATTTATCTGTGCATAGTTGAGAAGACTATTTCTTCCCTCTGGGGATTCCTCAAAAGATAAGTGCTCTACCCTGAACTCAAGTCATTCTGGTCCATTCAGCAGGTGTGCACCTTCCTAGGCCTGGAGAGTGTCCTTTCAGAAGAGCTTCTCCCATGGCGTGACCTTGCATCCCTGAACTTGTGGGCAACACCTGGAAGCACGTGTGGGACCACTAGTGGCATCTAGTGGTTTAAGCCAAGGGTGATAAAAAATAATCTCCATTCCCAGGAGGCCACAGAGGCCAGGATATGTCCCACCCTGGAAGTTTGTCCTTCTCACAGGTGGGACATTACACCCTAGAGAAGTCCCTCTGCAAGGGCAGGAGAGATACAAGTGCCTTCATCTGGACAAAGAGTCACTAACGTTATCTTAGGAAGTCACCGAAGAGCAGATGAATGAAGAAAATGAAACTAACTACAGAAATGTTTCCCTGGAAAGATTAAGGAAGATGTGTTCCAGGAGCTCTGAAGAGAATTTTTGAAAAACAAAACAAAAAATCTCAAGGAGACGTTCTTAGAAAAACATCCAAATAAATGCAGCATCACCAATAAATTCTGCAACGGTAGCACAGGTGGCTGGATTGGGCACAGAGAAATTCTCCAGAGCCTGTGAAAGAGGTGGTGCCAGATGTGCTGGGAAGCACAGAAAAAGACTGCAAAACTACAGGGCACAGGAGACCACACTGACACGGAGGATGTAGAAATAGCTCATTGCCAGACTTAAATCTGAAGAAAGCAGAGCTGACTGAACTAAGCCAAAGCTTAAAGACACACTAGAAAGAACAGACTGAAGAAAAAATTTTTAATCTTTAGGTTCACAGTTGATATATCACTTGGTGGAATTAATTATCTTTCAAAAACATGAAATGCTGACACTACCAAGGCAACAGATCTAAAGGAAAAACATGCAGTCAGACTCTGGGACTTCCACAGTGGAACATTTCAGAAGAAAGACAATTTGGGGTCAACAGTTACATCTGCTCCACAGGTAACTGTGCTAACCACAGAGAAGCTTTGTGCAAGATCCCTGGGGTGTGAAGGTGCTTCAGTTTGGAATGTTGTGGTTCTCAGAGGCCTTTGGATTTTACCCCAAAGTCAAGGCCATTCCACCACATCATTCTGATTTTAGGAGTGGCAAGATTATCTCATTACTTAAAAAAAAAAATCACTTCGGTAGTGGAAGCAGAAGGGGGCGAATTTGACATTAAAGAACCCTAACCGGAAGGCATTTTAGTAACCACAGAAATCTGACCATGAAGTGTTTTGCCCCTTCCCTACCTGAGCACTCACAGTGCAGCCATAAGCATGGGCCCTTCAGAAGTGGATCCACAGGACAGACAAAGGAATGCAAGGTCCTGAGTGGCATTTGGGACAGAGCCTGCTTCGTAATTTTAAGGCTGTAAACCATTTCAGCTAAAATGGCAGTGTCTGAAGAAATAAAATTGTGTCTTCAGCCAGAACATGGTGGCATGCTCCCCACTAGATGACAATAGCCAAGCCTTTTTGTAGCATTGCCACCATGGGGGGCGGGATGGACGGGGACCGAAGGCCTAATTTCAAACTATGTGCTGAGGGTAAAGAGGCTAATAGGAAGCCCCTTGGTTCTGAAAGCATGGGTAGGGCAGAGGGACAGACACAGGCCTACTTACATTTTTAATGTGCCGTGCCAGGCCCTGGTTGGGACACAGAATTATGGGCAGGTGCAGGGAGGAAGACTACAGTGAGGGGAAGACGGCTGTTGGAGCAGCGCAGAGCCATGGAGAACTCAGAGCACGAATTCTAATGGAGAAACCAGAACGGGCGGGTGCAACACCTGGAAAGGGTGGAGAAGCTGGACATTCTAAGTGTGCGTAAGACACAGTTATCAGTGGCCTGAAAGATTTCTCGGCAGTCTATGCCCCTGCCTGGCAAGCACAAGGTCCTGAGTTCGATCCCCAGTACCACATGCCATGTTGTCCTCAGAACCCTGGGCACACCCTGCTGGCCACTGAGACTGGATCACTTCGTGTCTGAGCTGCACAGAGAGATCCTGTAGAAATAAGCAAATAAGCAAATAAATAAATAAGTAAGTAAATAAATAAATAAATAAATAAATGTTATTTAGCACACGTCTCCCATAATTTTGCAGATGGTGAAATTTAATGTCATTCCCCGAAATCCTCTAATTGTTGCTACTGATTGCTTTCTGAAATCTCATTTTTATAACAGTTAATTTGGCAAATTGGTGGCAATCTCAGAGCACACGTGTAAAATTCCTGCTGATATTTAAGTGGTCTCCAGAAATATTATACACAAAATTGTGTTTCCTCTGAATTACTCTTGTCTTATTTATCTCCCATATGGCCGTCATCATTTTCATTGGATCTGGAAGTTTCAAGTGAGCTGCCGCTTCTCTGCGAGCCTTTCGAGTAGGAACTCGACTGTTTTCTAGTCTGCCTCAACCATGAATCTGTCCCAAACACTTCAGTCGCATTGTTCTGACTTGTTTCCTGTTCGGGGTCCTGGGTCCTGTGAGTGCGGATGGGAGATTGCCGAAAAGGCAGACTTTAGGTATGCGTGTGGCTATATTCTGTTTCCTTCCTTAAATGGACCTAATGTGGTCCAGAAAGTCTGTACCTAAGTTAATGTCTGTGTTACCTAAAGGGATGGCTGCAGTTTTATTTTCCAGAAGTTACCTCAAGGTCAGCAGTAATTGTCTCAGATTCTGATAGACACATACCTGCTAGGCTCTGTGACACTCGGTCTTGGAGACATACAATGTAAATCACATCCATGAATGCTTGTCCTCAGGGTATCCATAAGAAAGACTTTGTATTTTAATTATATCTAAGATGCCTTGAACCGTACACATGCCTCTTTTACTTCTGGTACCAAGACTGAAGAGTCAACAGACAGTACAAATTGTGATTGTGGAGTAAGTGTTCGCAGGAGTGTGTGTGTATGTGTGTGTATGTGTGTAACATTGTATGTCTATACAGAAATGGTGAGCAACTCTACATCCAGGACAATCTCTGTTCCAAAATGTGTCATGTTAGCCATCAGAAACATGTCTTTGTTGGCATCCATTCTCTGAGGTTTGGAACTACTGTTACTGGAAGCTATCATAGCCTATTCTGACTAACACACATTTCACATAAAATTGTTGGTATGATCTCTCTCTCTCTCTCTGTATGATATTATGATACAGACAGAGGCTTAGAGAAGTACTCGCTCTTCTTACTCTCCACTTCATTATTTTCCATTGATGGCCTCACCACAGCGCATGAATGACAAATGTGTGGCCCCTCAGTGGGTGAACTAATGGGTGGATGACTCGGCTCATTGTTAGAGGCACCAGGCTCAGGCTGGAAAGACAAAACACATTCCTAACTGGAGAAGGGTTCAAGGAAAGAGTATTTGTGAGGATGGGCTCCTGAGAAGCCAACTGATGAGGCTGGAGGTCTCCAGAAGCAAGTTGGAGAGGAAATCTCTGTGTGCCCCAGGGTGGTGTGGGCCAAGAAAAGAGAATAAGGTGAGAGCTGCAGCTGGAGGCAGAGGGAGCTGTCGAGAGCCATGGGCTTTTTGTGGAGGAAAACAGACCTCGCTAAGCAGAGGATGCCAGAGGCATGGATTCCCCACTCTCTCCTCACACCCCAGCAGCCCACTGAGGACCAAACGGGGACCTCATGCCTCCTGCAGTCCATAAGCAGAGGCCTTGGTTAGTTCTATAAGGGCAGACAGGACATCACAGTGTTGAGGGTACTGGGCTAAACCTTAGGGGACCTTGACTACCATGCGGGCTGAACAGGGTATGCTGAACAGAGCAAAGTGTGGAGTAGGAACACCATGGTCCCTTGGAGTTGGATTTTACTCTATGGGCCGAGAGAATATCATCTATTTTATGAATAAAGGAGGTTATGAAAAAGAAGATGAATTAAGATGTGCTATGTCCAGGCTCTTATTTCCCACAATGAATTCAATCATTATGCACTGTGAATATGTGCTAATGAAATACTAGGAAAAAATCAGCTCCTTCAAAGGAGAAGGAACATCTTTTCCAAATATCTGATGCAATCTCCTAAGCCTTCTACAGCTCAAATGCGCCTTCTCTGTCCCAGACTAAACTAGAGAAAGACTATTCTCTTTTTTTTAGAGAGGGATAATGTAAGTTTGTTTTTTCAGAATTTTGTTTTTATTTTATTTTCAAGAGTTAAAAACAAATAGCAGAAGCAAAGAGCAAAACAGAGTGACAAGTGACAGTGCAAGATAGTTTTGAGTTAAGAATAAAGGGCCGGCCAGAGAGCTCAGCAGGTCAAAGCACCTGCTTAGGCAGAGCACAGAGGCCAGGGTTTGCTCTGGGCCTGCGGTGCCGGCCCTGCCCCCAGGGCATGCTGAGACTGCGACTGAGACTGGACATGGTAGCCCTCGCCTGTAATGCCTGTGCTTGGGAAGCTGAAAACAGGAGGATCACTATGCGTCTGATCTGTGTAGTGAGACCTTGTAGACCCTGTACTAAATACATTAAAAGTAATAATGATTATAATAATAATAATAATAATAAATAATAATAAAATGAGAATATAATTTTAACAATGGTTGTTCTATTGCATATTTTGATCGTCAAATCTGTTGATCAGATTAAGATGCAGGTATGCACAATTCATCAAGTATTTAAGTATTAATACTTAAATTACTTATTAAGCTTTACTTTTTTTCCATGTCAATTTTTACCTTATGTTTTAAAAATCTATTTTAAAGAGTGAACATTAATTGATGAAACGCTAGAAATAGTACACACTTAGAAGAAAAAGATGAGAGGTATTCATTCACCCCTGGTATTTGTACTGCTGGAGGTGGGGGCGGGGATCGCGCCAGCTACACATGCGTGGGCGGGCCGGCTTGGCTGTCGTGGGACTCACTTCCACCTGTGTCGTGAACGTGATCATTCCTTAGGAGACATCTCATGCTTTTTCTATAAATCTTTCATTGAGTGAGGAGACAGGGTCACCGGTACAAAGGGAGGGTCGGCAGCTTGCATTTCTTTTCCTGAGCACAATTAAAAGTTCAGTCACCTGATAATTTTACTAATCAGCGTCCTCCCTTCCAGCCCACCGCTTTTTCAGTGTGCAGTGAGGTGCGGCTTTTAACACTCTACTTCATATTCTGTTAGTATAAAATGTCAGCCGGTGTTTGATTTTCATCCCAGCTGTGTGTAGGAGCCCTTTCGTTTCAGTTCTCTGGTGACTCATTCACACTCATTACTGTGCCTTGAAATTTTGACTACTTTTAATCATTTCATAAATAATGTTTTTTTTTCCCCTATCCTCATGCTTTTTTTCATTTTCTGCCCTGTTTTGTTTGGTTGGTTTTAAATGAGTGTACATTTCTAATTTACAACAATTATTCCAAGTTGTTCTTGAGAGACACTGGAATCCAGGGCCTCATATTGACTTCTCCAATCTTTGTTTGTTTGTTTATTGTTTGATTTTGGAGCACAGTGTCCTTATGTCACCAAATTGCCCAGGCTAGGTCTGGACTTCTCTTCCTCCTGCCTGGCAGCCACAGTGTGGGGTTTATGGGCAAGAGTCACCATCCTGACTGTTGCAAAAACATTATGGTAACTTTTCGTTGCCAGATAGTTGTGTTTGCCCTTTTTCCTAATCTGAAAATATCGCCCTTCCCTTTGGGAAATGGTTGCAGCTCTATGACAGAAGTTTCTATTGTTCAGAAATGAAAAGGTCAATTAAAATTCTTGCTGCTTCCTCTCTACAGCGCAGCCTACCTGCCCCACGGTTCCTCGGCTCCTTTCCGTTCTGGGCTGCCAGGCTGGCACCAGAAGGTCCTCTGCTCTCCCTGCTGGGAGAGGGCTGCTGGAGGGGCCCTGGTTCACACCAGCTGACATCCACTGTCTGCGCTGGAATCACACAAACTATTAAGCAACTTCTGTCTAAGGTGCCCCATCCTTTCTCATCTAGCTTGTTCACCAGTTAAAACGGAAGCAGCACTGACTCATTAGATCCCTACGGATCTCACACTTACACGGCAGGTTTGCTGCTAGCTTAGCATCTTGTCTTTCTTCAGTTTCTCACTGAGGAACCTCATGGAGAATTACGGAGGAGGGTGAAGATAGCACTGTTGGAACAAGGATATGAAATAATGTGTTAGTACTTCTTTGACATAGGCCTGCTCTGCTCGGAGACATGTCCCCAGGATGTTAAGTGACACTTGCTGTGAGGGGAGTTGTATGAAAGACAGTTGTCCCTAGGTTTTGAGATTCTTGTGTGGACCAAAGTGGGGACTGCAGCCCCAGAACTTCTTTTTGACCAAGAAACCTCCAGAGAGGACAGGCTGCTTGGCACTGTCAGACTCTTCTGTGGAGGAGGCAGTCTGGAGTATGACGGGTCACCTACCAGCAGAAGGCTCCAGAAGAGCCCTTAGTTCATATGCTGAGGCCAGGGAGGGCAACTTCAGGCCAAGATCAAAACCTCCCCCTGAGGCCCCTGCTCTGGCTTTGACCCATACAAGCCCAGCAGGGTGGAGGCCGCAGCCCACACTGACCACAGCCCATGGTGCACGGACATTTTCTTGTGCAGGAAAGGTTATTTGGTTTATTATTTCAGAATAATCATGCTGGCTCAACATCAAATGCCAACGCTCTAGAGAAATAGTTTAATTTTCCCATGAGATACAAGTTTGCCAGTGGAAGGCATGGGATACAGGAAACAGGCAGAAATATTTTGGGTTTGCTATTTATAGGAGGTTTGGCAGGAGCAAAGGCGAGAATGTGTTACTTAAAATATGCTTACTGGATTTTCTCTGTACAAACTTGGTAGAAAGAGGAAGTACTTCAGATTTCTAGATCTGCGTAATGCCACTGTAAGAAGGGCACTGTACTAAGCTGCATGAAACCATACTTCAGAAGCATTTTTGACCCCTCCTGGACTTTCAGAGCTGCCTAATGAGAACTGAGCATACGTGATGGGTGAAAAAGATTTATCCAGTATGATTACATCTCACCACAGTGAAGAAATTTACTGTCATTTTTAATTAGTGTTAACAATCAGGAGTCAATAGACGGTCTCCTGTCAGTAAATCTTCAGCATTTTTATTTTTTCTTTCTTTTTTTTTTTTTTTTTTTGGTATTTTAGAACAAGGTCTACAGGGCCTACAGGGTGTCCATTACGTACATTGGACTCATAGTGATCCGCCTGTGTTCAGCCTCCTAAAAGCTGAGATTACAGGTGCGCACCACCATGCCCAGTCTCAACTGCCATCTCAGTGCACCCCGGGTGCAGGGCCGGCACTGTACCCAGGGGGACTGAACTCTGGCTGCTGTGTCTGCCTAGGCAGGGGCTTTAATATGCTGAACTGTTTGGCCGGGCCCTCCTCAGCATATCTTCACCGAACTTCTCTTATACGTTTAGAATTATCCTGCGTGAAGCAAGTGACAGAGGAGACATACCAGGAACTTTTCATCACTCTGTAGCTTTCCACAGATCTGAGGAGAGGAGGACACACACTCACAGGTCACTGACACCAAAGAATATATATATTAAAAAAGTCTCCCCAGACCCTTCCATTGTGGTACAAAAACACGCCATATGCCATTGGTTTTCAAGCCCAAGAATTAGAAATCCAGTGAGAGCTGTGTTGACAGAGATGGAGCCACAGGGTTACAGGTTCAAATCCAGAAGACCTGAGCCCCACAGCAACTGCGGTAACTCACCCCGCTTTGGGCTGCCGAGTGTATCTGGGTGCACAGGAAGCCTTGGGAAGACAGTGCCGAGGCCACCGTGGCAGCTGAGTTCCCACGTTTGACTTTTAGGATCCAGTGTGAGGCAAAACTCTCAATGCATCTTTCAGTTCAGTTAGGACAAGGAATGGAAGCAGGACTCATGGGGTCTCCACCATTCTCATAGGAGACAAAAGGAGAAAAATGGAGGGGACAGGCCGAGCACTCAGGCCACACTGAGCTGACAGCCAAAGGTTCTGAAACGTTCCTGCCTCTTTCCCACCAGGCAAAAGCCCCACCTTTTGCCACAATGGTAGTAACGCCAGTGCTGAGCCGCGCCGAGTCAGAACCTCCCATGCTGCAGAAGTCCACAAGGAAGGGCTGTGCCAGGGAGCCAGGAAACAGAACAGGGGTGCTGAGCGCATCGTTGGACTGTTCGGGAAATGTAGAGTGAAACCATCAGGCTGGTTGCGGTCTGAGAAACCAGCCTTCTAGCGCTGGACACCGCACTCTTTCCTACGGCGCTGATTCTGCTGAAGTGAAGTACATCGCCTCGCCTCGGGCTCTCTGCCTCACTAGAAATCGCGATTGAGACTGTACCATGCCCAGATGGTAGTGCAGGATATTTGCTTTTACACAGAGCTCAGTTGAAGACAGGTCTTCACTAAGATCTAGGGAAAAACAGCAACTGTGGGCAAGAACAAAGAAAAACGTTAAAAGTGGAGTCTTAGTACAAGGGGCGCGGTGGAAAGGTGAACAAGGACAAGTCTCCCAGGCTCCCAAAGTCCCCTCCAGTTCAGGGGGACCCCCTGGTGGCTCGAGCCTGGAGCTTCTGTCCCTGCGGCTTCTTTTGGTCATCTGAGCGCGTGGTCCCTGGGCTCCCAAGGCTGTGGCGCCCCGTGCTGTGGGCCAGGCTCGCCCGTGGGCTCCTGGCTCTTGCCAGTCCCAGGCAGGATGAAAGCAATGGAGCCCAGCCAGGGGGGAAGGGAGAGGCTCATCCTCTGTGCCACCTTCCCAGCGCCCTCCCGCCCCATCTACCTCCCCAGAGATGCCTGGACCGGCTCCTCTCCACACCACAGGACACCCTTGGGATGGTCCCCTCCGCCTTGAGTCCTCAGCTCCCTCTCTCTCCACTTTACCTTGTCTTCCATATTTTGCTACCTTAACCTGCATATAATACAAGGAAGAAGAAACTGTAACATTTAATTTTTTATGTACCTGGGTGGGGCACCAGCTTCCTGCGCCCACCTCAGAGCAACCTGAGGACCAGCGAATCCTTGGGGGCTCCTCTCCCCCGGGGGCAGCTGCCGCGATGCTGACTCAGACGCCTGGACTTCTAATTATGATGGAACAGAGCATTAGAACCAACAGAAAGGAAAGAGGAAAGCTGGATCCTGTAGCACAGGCTATGCACGGTGACCCAACTACGCTGGGGACAGCAGGCAATGAAGGGCGGATCACCTCATCAGCCAGCCACCGCGGTGGCAGCCGTGTCCCCGGGACCCACGCAAAGGAGCAAGTGACGCGTCTGACTGGCCAGTGCTGAAGCTCCGCTGAACAACGTGAGTTATCTTTCCCTGCAGAATGGCCGCTATGCCAAAGGGGATGAAAACACTACACACGTTGCAACCGGGTGCTTTTGCTACAGAAAAGTGTCAAGAGGCTTGCCAAATAGCTCAGCAGATTAAAGCACTGCCGACAAGCGGGCGCAGGGGCCGAAGGAACAATCCCAGGGCCTGCCTGCTGGCCCCGCCCCCATCCCTGGGGTGTGCTGAGACTGCGGTTAAGACTGGGCATGGTGGCAGGGGCCTGTAATCCCAGACCATTTTTTTTTCTTTCCTTAATTTTTATTTTATATTAGTATGTGCTCACAGTACATAACGATTATACTCACTGTGGGGAGCTAATGCAAGCATGTAACACATCTCAATTCTTGTTAACCTTCCATCCACCCATTCTTTTTTTAAAATTTATTTTTATTATTATTTTTACAATAGTTAACACATTGCATAATGTTGTCTTCCTCATAGTTGTTCAGAGTACAAGATGCAAGCATGATTTCTTGTCTAAACCTCATTGGTACCGATCTTTCTTTTCATTGCCTAAAGAGGAAGTAGCACCACCGCGCCATGCCAGAGCGACTTCTTACTCCACGCGGCCCATGGACTGTAATCCCAGATCTCGGGAGGCTATAAACAGGTGGATCACCATGAGTCCGATCTAGTAGTGAGATCCTGTAGACCCTTCCCTAAAATAAAAAAGGAAAGAAAGAAAGACAGACAGACAGACAGACAGACAGACAGACAGACAGACAGAAAGAAAGAAAGAAAGAAAGAAAGAAAGAAAGAAAGCAAGCAAGCTCAAAGAAGTTTTGAATGAACACATTTGGAGATTCCACTTCTCAACTTGTCTCAACAGACTCACTTGGGGAAGGGAATGACAGGCGACCTTCTCTGAATTAATTTCCTGTGTGAGTTTTAGCTGACTCGAAAGCACAGACGGGCAGTGTGGATGTGGAAGTAAGCTCACCCTTCTCGAGCTGGCGAGTGTGGTGTGCAGACAAAGGCCCCGCTCATAGCTCCCTGAGCAGGTGCCGCCCATCGCCATCCACACTTCTACTCCTGGAAGTCAACGTGGCACCTCTAGCTGCTCCCCTGAAGCTTCTTATGCAGGCAGGCAGGGCTTAGTCACACAATACCAGGCCAGGCACTAGAAAATGAAGCCTGTAGTTTAGTGCCAGCTCTCTCACGGCCTAAATAAATTATTCCAGCAGGCAAGTCCCGAATCTATCTAGAACACTTAGTGGTATACTGTTAGTGCTCAGGATCACATGTGGTAGACTCAGCAGTAACTGTCCTGAATTGTGAAAACACAGTAAAATCTGAAAGGCTTTCTTGGAACAGCCATATTCCAAAGCCTGGGGAGGTTTTCAGGGTAGATATCCAGTCTCTTTCCCCAGTTATTGTTTTGTTATGGCCTCTCACAACTAAGAGCTCTCTGTAGCCTCCAGTTCTTCTCAGCCTTGCTTTGATTGGGATCCATTTCTCTTTCTTGAATAACAAAGCAGGTCTTCTTGAATATGCAGAAGAGAGCAATGGTATTATTATCAAAATGACTATAATGTAGTTCTACATCAGTTTTATAAGCAGAATAACAAAAAAAAATGTGTACAGTACACATAAGCTTTGACCACTAGGAAAACCATAAGATGGTATAATTATGAGACAGACCTGGACCAGGAAAGTCAGCTGGGTAGAATCACCTCGAAACCATGTCTGGAGTGAGGTGAGGTAGCCATGCCTATAATCCTAGCACTCAGGAGGCTGAAGCAGAAGGACCACTGTGAATTCAAAGCCAGCCCAGGCAAGTTCAAGGGCAGACTGACTACATAGTGAGACCCTGTATCAAGAAAAGAAAGAAATAAAACAACAACGTGCCTGGGTGAGGTGGTCTGTCGCTGCCTTGAGTGTCCTCGACAGAGGGCACCAGTGGAGCCCTGGAGATGGCCAGGCCAGGCATTGCTGTAGAGATCCTACCTGCTTTGTGGTACAGAATAATACTGTCACTGTGTTCAGAAATGTGAGACAGAGACAATAGAAAATAAAAACAGATCTAGGAATAGAAGTTGAACTTTTTGTAAAGAGGACAGTGCAGATGGAAGGAAAAGCAGTGCTTATTAAAAAATCATGAAAAGACCATTTCAGAATTCTGAGTTCATACGGCTGTACTTCAACGTGTTCTTGTAGAAATTATAAACGCCGGGATGCGCACTGACAGGAACGCGTCACATTTGAGTCAAACACAGGCAGGTTTTGCAATAGCAGGTTCAGAAGTGACCAGGAAATCAGCAACACCAGAGAACAGATTTACCTCAACAAAAAGCCTCAGTTGATGCAAGCTTCACACCCCAGACGAAGGTAGACATTCACAGGCGGGAGCATCGTAGGTTGGACAATGACACGGAAGGTGGTGAAGTGTCCTGACACCAGCCCCATTTATAAACCTTGGGATCATTAAATCTTGTCGTGAGCATAGCCTTCTGAGGGTGGTTTTTCACCACTGCCACTTCTGTGAATGTGTGTCCAGGGGGCATTAAAGACTGCATACTGAGGAGGTACCCAGAATACAGCCTGGGCTCACACCCATGGTCATTCCCAGGGTTCTCATTACAGAGGACAGAGGGCAGATCTTACGTGCTGGTCCTTACAGACACTAGATAATTAGCCAAGTGGAGTCTGAACATTATAAATAATCACACAAAGTTCTGCAAGCATTTGTATACAGCTGGGGATAAGACAAAGACAAAAACTTTAAAAAGGTCAATGTCTTCACTAAACCTCGAGAAAAGAATGATCAGAATATGCCTATGTTTCCAACAAAAGTTAAACCTGCTTGGTTTTCAGTAGAGTACAGCACCAGCTATAGGCTTTAGGCCCCTAATAATAGATCTTATTGGGTTGACAGTTAAGGTACCTGCCTACTGAAATGATATTATCTCCTTGCATGATTTCATTTAAAGATCCTGCTGTTGACTATATTGCCACAATAGTTCTAATTGCTACACATACAGGGAACCCGAATGCAACTGTCATTCCTGAAGGAGATAACAGGTTTCTGATCCAAGGCCTTCTTGATCGGCTATCTGGTCTACCTTTCACATCAGACATCTCGTTTGTCAGTAGAACAGTGATAGCTGAGGACTTTTCCAGTGACTGAGGTTGAAGTCTCCACCAAACAGGATGTTTTGGAGTACACATTAGCGACCTTCCAAACAAGGAGAGTGACAATATGATGACTGCCAATGATTTAGCGTCCTGAACCCTTGCTTTATGTGATGTTAGGTAAGATCAGTCTTTTTCTATTGTGGTCCAGTGTTTTGCTTTGTTTTGTTGTGCTTTGTTGTTTGTTTTATTTCCTCAGGTAGACTCAAACATAATGTTATCTGTGGTTATATCATGATTACCTTAGTGTAGGCTAATTATATAATAGCTGAATGGTGGCGGATGGACTTACAGTTTGGGTCTGTCTGCGATATCCCTGAAAAGTGTCCCCTCATGTGTTTGAGCAGAGGTTTTGTAAGGTGGTAGATCATAGGGCGTTGTATTCATTAATGGATCCATCCTTTGATGAGTTCAGGGCTGAGCCTGTGTTCCGCAGGCCAGGCCTGGTTGGAGGCGGCCCTGGCTGTGAGCCCGAAGTCTGTGCTCCCAGCCCTGGCTCCTCCCGGCCCTGGCTGCTTCCTGGATTCCTGGGGCAGGGCAGCTGCCCCCAACCAACTCCTCCCACCACACCACACCTGCCTCGGGGCCAGGCCATCATGGATTGAATGCTCTGAACCGTGCACCATGTTGTGTTTCTCCCTTTTCTGTTGTGAGTGTCAGATGTTGGTCCTCAGAGAGGAAAAGCTGACTGCTTCAGGTGGTTTCCAACAGACAGCCTTGTGCTGTGACATTGTGATATCTCGAGGCTATCTGAAGGTCCATAGTGACAACTGGAGGTGTTTACAGAAATGTTTTGGAATGTCATAACAGTGATCACTCGTGGGTCGTTTTACACAAGTGATCTGATGTGAGCGTACTTCCGAATAGTTCCCGCATCTGGGTCTGTGTCCTTGTGTAGCAGTGTTGGGCCATGGTGTGGAAATTTGAAGAGGGGATTTTACTGAGAATTAGGTCATCATGACAGTATCTTTTTTATTTTAGAAAGAAAGCACAAAATAGTATTAAAACAGAAAAATGATAAGTGATACAGAATTCCACTTAATGAAGTGATATGAATTTCACAGTATTTGTTGTAATACATAGTATTGTCTTCTAAGCAGTTATTCATATTACAGATATATGCCTGCAAAATTGGAAGAAGAAAGAAATATATAAGAAATTAAGAGGAGAAAAAGAAGAAAGAGTTGGAAAAAAGGAGACAAAACCAATTGAGCATTGTCTGCTCCTTTCCACAGACCAGCAGAAATCCGCAGTACAGTTGTCCTCACCATCCTGTTTACCTACCTAGGCAAATCTCTTTCCCCACATCATGCCAGTATTAATCATCTTTCCCTTTGAAAAACACAACCTCCAACACTCACAACCTAAGGAACAGGCTTAACTTGACTCATGTGTTAAGGGATGTGGGCCACACTTAGTGGCTTCGAGGCAGGAACATGGTGGGGAAGGGTGTGGTGAAGCAGAGGGGTTCAGTGCATGGCCATCTAGAAGCCGAACAGCTGACCAGTGCAGAGGAGGAAGGGTCTAGAGGTCAGGCACAGAACCTAGGTTTAGACCTCTGTGACACCACAGGCACACCTGGAAGTGGGCTCCACCAATCCCTGAGGAAGATGTCCATGCCCCTCAAGTTGAAACTCCACCCTAGCCACCACACTTTTTTCTTTACAAAGTCCTCAGCCTTGGGTGTTCCATCATAGCCATGAAACACTGGTGACTAGCCTCTGGGAGCTTAGTATGAGTACCAGTAAGTTCCATATGAAATCGTACTAATGACTGATTAGAAAGGTATTGAGGAGAACACAGAACGTGAAGAGGTGTCCAGTGACCCCTTCCACCCTCATCTTACATACTCCAAGTTGTCCATTACAGTCTACCCGAGACATGGATCATCCAACTAGAGAGCTGATACTTTTAATCACGTGAGGACGCATAAAGCCCGTAAGCGACACTGCCACTTGGTTCCCCACTGGTCTGCCTGCTGAACTCTCTGGAGTGCTCACAGAGCTGTTTCATGCACCGTCTCTCCCCACATGTCCAGTGAACACTCAGTGAGACAGAGCAAATGCGAACAGAGGTGGCTCCGGCCCTGCCTCTGATGCGGTTTTATGAACAGTTTCAGTGACATGGTAGAAACAGTGCAGGGGTGCCACGTGGAGGTGGCAGAGGTGCACCGTGCACCGCAGGACTCTGGGTAGGAGGCTTCTCATGCTGTTCTTCATATTGCTCACTGCACTCCACCTGTGGACATCTGACCTGATCACGTAACTTGAAACCACGTTAGCCAGGGGTGGCGGCACAGTGGCACTTGCTGCTAATTCCAGCTACTGTGAGAGACTGAGGCAGGAGGGCTATGAGTTTCAGCCCAGCTTGGAAAAATTAACTGTGACCATGTCAAAATTTTTTAAAGAAATTAAGGAGCTGAGACAGATTTCAGTGGTAGAGTGCACTGTTTCCCAGTACCAAAAAAAGGAAAAAGAAAGGGTGTGGGTTAGTCTTAGACAACTGATTTATCTGGCAATTTGATAGAGACTAGATACAAAACTATAAATCTTCCATAGCTCTTTGTTTAAATGATGCTTAATCACTTTCTAATTTTCCAGCTTGTGTCAGAACTAAGAGGCAAAAATAACATTTTATATATTCCCTTTGCATTTTTATGAATTTTCCCAATATTATGACTACAATGAGCATTGTCATTGCTGCTGAATTAATCTCATATTGAACTGTATAATGTAAAGATTGCTCTTCCATTATTAAATCATTTTATTTTTTATTTTTCAATTTTTATTTATGTATTTGTTGTAGGGTCTTTTAAACAGTTCAGACTCATAGCGATCCTCCTGACTTCATCTCCTTAGGTCTGGGATTACAGATGCATGCTACCACACCTGGTTTCGATGGCCTGCACAGAGCACACGGGATTCCTGGGCTGGCTTGACATGTGGTGCCAGCGATAAAACTTGGGTCATTGCATTTGCCATGCAGGCGCTTAGACTGCTGAGCTATCTCCCCAGTCCTTATTAAATCATTTTAATATTAAACTTTAGATTTTAGCCTTTACTAGTAATAATATTTACTGTCAACAGCACTATTTTATGCTACTATGTGATAACTGATGCACCATTATATAATATTTGCTGTTATAATAGTTAGCAGCTACTGCCCATTACAGAGTCCTTTGGTAGGGTGATGTTTTAGGAATTTAACTTTCCCAGGCTAATGAGCACATTGCTGAACCCTCGTAAGTAGATGATAACTGAATTAAGACAAAAATCTAGGTCTCTTCTCTCTCAGTATGATAATACTCAGGGGAACCCTTTCATTTTGGAAGAAAAATCAATACTTAATATTGATTCTTTTGTACTAATTTCAATAATTCTCAAATATTTAAACTACTTAAGACAAAGAAGTGAAGGACTTTTTAACAAAAGATGTTTAAATGAACAAACTTTTAAGAGACTCCTCTTAATTAACAAAGCGAACCTCCCCAGGTTGGGGAGATAGCGCAGTGGTTTAAGCACCCACCTGGCAAGTGCAGGAACCTGAGTTCAATCCCTGGTACCACATGCCACGCTTGCGATGGGAACCAGGCATGGTGGTGCTTGCCTGTAAATCAAATGCTTTTGAGGCTGAGACAGAAGGATCACTAGAGTCACAGCTGTGTAGGTAGATCTTATACCAAATAAATAAATATAAATGAAAGAACTTTAAAAAACAACAGTAACAAATCAAACCTCCTCTCCTCACTGTTTTGTCTTTATTGAGTAAGTCAAGGAAACCAAAATCACTTGTATTCTTAGAACATGCACAGGAAACTAAACAGATATCAATCAAAGGCACCACTCCCATCAAAAACAAACTCCCTCCGATACTGACACTGTGCACACACCCCACCCAGCTGTCCGGTGAATCTGTGCTCCCAGGGGTTGACCCATCGGTGGATCTCTGCAACTCCCCATTTGCTGGTTGACAAAAGGCTGGCAGAATCCCTGGGCCTCCTCATGGTCCTAGTGAGTGTTAGATATTACAGCTTCAATTTTTAAACACCGTTTACAGGACAGACTTTTCCGGCGTCAGCCTAGTACCCAAATGCACGCAGCCTCAGCTCCCTCACTAGCTCTGCGGCAGGATGAAACCACTTTTTTTTTTTTTTTCTTGTGCTCCATTATGATCCACATCATAATGTGGAAATGACGTTCCCACCTGGGAAGGTTTGCCTGCGGGTGAGGGTGGCCCACGAAGGCTCAGCACCCCAGGACCTGCAGCAGGCCCAGGTGCGGCTGAGCTCCAGCGAAGACTGAGTGGGTTCTGTCATTTGGGTGAAGATGTCAGTGGCTGCAGAGGGCTTTTTCAGATTTATCCTCAATCAGAGACAGCGACCTTTGCTTTCCTCCGTTGCATGGGCGAGGTCTGCAATGAGCGCTCAAGAGTAACCCGAGTCCCTCTTCCTCTTCATGTGCATTTCATGTGCTAGAGAGCAGTCATTCCTAAGGCCTCAAGCCTCCCTAGTGAGATGCGGAAACACAGGAAAGCCACGCTTCTGTCATCCTGGGCCCTGACGTTCATCTCCTCACCTAGAACCAAAAGCTCTCTTTGCAGAGAACCCGTTTGTCCCCTCCATGCCGAACCAGCCTCCTCAGCAGGTGGCCACAGGTGAAGGACAGGACAACCGAAGCCGCGCAGAGTCTGTCTACACCACATTACTGGGAGCCACACCCTCCCTCTGTTACCATGGCGAAGACTCGATGGAGGTGGAAATCCTGCAAGTGGGTGAAAGCCGTGCTAGAAATGAATCTTGGCCCAGCTGGAAAGTACAACTCGTCCCAGAAGTGAAGAAGAACTGAGGGCTATTTGTGTTGAAGAATTTCCAACTCAATCAACTTTGTGTGTCCGGTGCGTTGGATCCTACTTACCCTTTCAGCAATAATGTCATAATGTTAAATTAGTAGGAAAACAGCAATACAGTTCTGTCAATAGGTTGGATAAGAAAGCGAGCACTGCATTAGGGATGGAAAATAGGCCTCAGGTCCGGTCAGTCCTCTGTGAGCGATTTGCTATGTACTCTCCTCCATCACTGAGGGAAAATCCCTAGGAGGATAATGCAAACATTATAGAATAAAGGAGTCCAGCATAAATCTTTAATCGGTTCATTTCCAGAGTAACTGTGCCTGTACAAATCGGCAGGAATTAAACCTGACCCTGTCAGTTCATGACAGGAAGTTCTTTTGTCCCTCTTGGGTAGATTCTGTCATGTACCGTGTCCCCAGCCCTTGCCCTCATCTGGTCCAGGATAAACTCAGTCCTCAGAGCGTTCTGAGGGCAGCCAGTTCAATGGAACACAATGGAGCTGCACAGATAGCAGACGCACGGAGGCCTTAACCCATGGTCCTGCAGGAATTAATGGCTCAGGTGGGCAGAGAGCCTCTGGTGTCACAGAAGCGGTCACCTCCTGCATGTCTGTCCCCTGCCCCAGACCTCCCAGGGGACTGGGATGGAACCAGGACTGATGGAGAGCATGTGCTTGGACACTGGGCACAGTGGCTGCTGGGGGCAAGCCAGCTCAAGCAGGGCCCACCAGCTCCCAGCAGTGCCCACCAGCGCCCACCAGAGCCCACCGGTGCTCACCAGCACCCATCAGCACATACCAGTGACCACAAGCTCACACCAGTACCCACAGCACCCATCAGCACCCTCCAGCACCCACCAGCGCCCACCAGTGCCCATCAGTGCCCACCAGCACCCGCCAGCACCGGCCAGCACAGGATCCAGAACTGCTTTTCTACCCCTGTGGACATGGTAAGGCCCAGGCAGAGGTTCCCTGTGACAGTGAGTGCTGTGGCCCAAGGATTCCACCTTTCTTTTCTCCTCCAAGGGTCCCCACAGAAGGACAACAGCCTTTTGCTTACTTGTCTTTTTTCTTTTGACCTGAGATCTGAATTTCTGGAATTTGCACTCAGCTGTATGCCCAGCCCTTTCTCATTTTTATTTTGATACAGGGTTTCTATAAGTTACTCAGGTGGGCTCAAACTTGGAACCCTCCTGCCTTAGACTCCCAGAGTGCCGGGACCATGGGCCACAGCACCACACTGTTTCAGTTGCCTACTTTTATTTCCACTGCGTGACATACTGGGAATTTGTGAAAAATAGTTAAAATGAGTTACTAGAATCCAAATAGAAAAACACAAAGATGTGGAAAATATGTGTTGATAATTCAATGATTTTGTCCAATAAAATAAAGTTATTTTGTATTAAATATGACCCAACCAACCACAACAGAATAATTTAAAACTTAAAAACAAATATTCATCTTGTTTCTTTACTGTGTGGTCATAAATGTTCACTAGATAGGTGTACATACACACTTGTAACTTTTAAAGTTGTTCCATAGTAACTACATGAAAATTTAATAAAAATTTTGATTACTTTTATTACTACACATTTCTAGAGTTTTCACAAAATATTTATATTTTAGTATTTATAACTTTAAAGTTTTTAACTGACCAATTACCTTAACCTCTTACTATTTAATTGATTTAGTCTACCTAGCTTTAATAACGTGTTAAAACAGGGTGATATATATCTAAAATCTTGGTGTTTTATTTTAAAAATCTTGCCACAGC
>PVKN010001352.1:0-53341 GCA_004027915.1 Capromys pilorides
TGTTAGTGTATATACTGTATATGTTGGTCTATTTCTATGCCCAGTTGATTCAGTACTTACTTGTCTATTTTTATGCCAATGATACGACATCTTGGTTAGTGTAGATAGAAACATAAATATAGAGTATAAGTCTTGTAATATTTTTCCTTTTAAAATCTGTTTGGCTTATTTTAGAGTTTTTTCTAATTCTATAGGAATTTCTTTAACCTACTGATCTATTTTGTTAAAAGCATCTGATGAAAATTTGGTTGAAATGGTGTTACAATCAATTTGAGGAGAATGGGCTACCTTAACAATATTTGGCTTAGGGGCCATGGAGATAGCTCAAGGGCACAAGTGCCTGCCTGGCAAGTGCAAGGTCCTGCATTCAGTCCCCGGTTCTGCAAAAAAAAAAAAAAAAAATTTGGCTTATAGATACTGGGATATTTTTCAGGTGAGAGGAAATCTAAAACCAGGGGAAAATTAGCTAGCTACTGTTTTTATAATGAGCTAATATTTATTTATTTATTTTTCATTTGTGTATTTGGTACAGGGTCTCGCTACACAGCTCAGACTTGTAATGATCCTCCTGTTTTCATGCTCCCCAGCACTGGAATTACAGGCGCATGCCACCATGCCTGGACTCGGTCGCTGGCTCAACACACCCCAGGGGCTGGGCCAGCGTGGCATGCAGGACCAAGAATAGAACTCTGGTCCCTGTGCTTGCCAAAGCAGGAGATTAGTCTGCTGAACTATTTCTCAGGCCCCATTGTTTAAAATAAATAGGTACATCCTAATTTTTAAAAAGGAAACTTTAAGAAAAAAAAGAGGCACAGTTGTATTGAAGTACATGCATTTCCCTTCACAGGAACTAAAGTACACACTGGTTTAGAAATCCTTTTCTGAGCCGGTGAGATAGCTCCGTGGCACAAGTGCCTGCCTGGCAAGTGCAACATTGTGAGTTCAAACCCTGGTCCTGCAAAAAACAAAACAAAACAAAAGGAATCTTTTTCTGTGTAGAGTATGTTGACCATAACACTATGTTGGGAAACTACTTAATGAATGTGGGCAGGGCACACAGTAGGACAATTTCATTAGTTTAAAAAGCTTTCTACATCTACATATTTTCCCTTAATAACAGCTTAATGTTTTTACTAAAATCTTGGTGGAGGTTCTTGCTCTTGTTCTTGGTCCCATTTTAGCCAGAACTAAAGCCACAAGAAGTCTTACTTGTGGAACTGGGAATCGAACTCAGGACCTCATGCTTGACAGGCAGGCACCGTGAAGCTGAGCTACATCCTCAGTCCTTTGAAAGCTTTAAAAATTAATCATTTGGCTGTGTGTGGTAGTGCATGCCCTAACCCACAGTGTAATTTCAGCACTTGGGAAACTGAGGCAGGAAGACAACTGTGAGCTTGTAGCCACCCTGGGCCACACAGTGAGTTCAAGGCCAGCCTGCACTACATAGTGAGACTGTCTCAAAAAAAAAAAAAAGAAGAGCAAGTATTATTCAGTAATTACTAAGAACAGATGGTTGAGCAATTGCTTATGGTACCATTCATACAGAATAAGGGGAAGAAGACTTGTGGATAGAAACATCTGGAGAGGGCTACTCTTACCCTGCGTTATTTGGGAGTTTTACAGGGCTGTATCAGGTCACCGAGCAACATTTCAAAGTGCATAGTTTACTTGACAGCATTTACAAATTATGTCCTTTCCTCAGAATCACTTACGCTATAGAAATGTTTCCATATGCTAAAGTTGGGCATATCATTGTAACGAAGAAGAAAAAATGATATCACTTAGTAGCTAGGTCTTATATACATATTAAACTACAATAGACACAAATTAATAACGCTGTCCCTTAAGAATTTCCCGTAGATGGTTTTCTACTTCTTCCCGCGGCTCTCTGCTAAAGATGAGAAGTAGATTTTACCACAGCACAATGGCTCAGCATGAATTTAATTAGGAGATATCTAAGTAATGAAAACTTGATAGCAAACATAAATCTTTTTTTTTTTTTCTTACACATTTAGGACAGGCGATACAGGGTCTACAGGGTCTCACTATATAGATCAGGCTCATAAGATTCTCCTGTTTACAGCCTCCCAAAGTGCGCGCCACCATGCCCAGTCTCAATTGCCACCTTGGTGCCCTGGGGGCGGAGCCCGCACAGCAGTCCAGGGTGGAACCCAGTTCCAGTATCTGCCTGAACAGCTGCTTTAGTCCGCTGAGCTATCAGGCCGGCCCGCAAATGTAAATCTTACGTTAATGAAAAAATACTTATTTTGCCCCAACCCCTTTGAGTTGCTCAAAGTCCCAGGAGGAGGAAGTTTCCAACATCAAATTGCAAAACACATAAATTTGCCATTAGCTCTCTTTCAGCCTGACTTTAGAACAGGAGTTGGCAAATTGCAGTGCAAGGGCCAACTCTAGCCCACCATCCACTTTGCTTTTCATCCTTTTATGTTTTGGTTTTTTGACACAGGTTCTTGCTTTATAGTCAGGCTGGCCTTGAACTCACTACATAACGCAGGCTGGCCTCAAACTTGTGGCACTCCTCCTGCCTCAGCCTCCTGTGGGCTGGGATTACAGATGTGCACCACCACACCTGGCTTTCACCACCTACTTTTATAAATGAAGTGTTATTGGAACTCAGCCAGGCTCGCTCATTCATCTGTTGTCTCTGGCTGCCTCTGTGCTTCAACAAAAGAACTGGATAATTGTGACAGATGTTGCAGCCCAGCTATTTAGAAAAGATATCGCAGCCTTTAATACATTAATAAACACTTCCTCATTTCTCATCTTTTAGGAAGAAACGGCTGCGAGTCCTGCCTGCCTGGCTTTTCCTGCGAGGCTTTTGAGGACATCCCCGGATGACAGCCACATTTGCACAAAGCTCCAAACAGCACCAAAAAGAAAATCGACCCCCTGAGGAAGCCCTGAATGCCCTCTTCTCTGGGTTAGCAGCAGTGAACTTGGCAGGAGAAAGGCATCTATTCACTACAGCTGACAACTGTTTTAAAATGCGTGTTCTGCAAGTGTAGAAGTCTAGAAACGAATCTGCAAAAATTTTCACAATCTGCCTTTCAGCGTTCTTAATACTGTTTTGTTTTTTTTTTAAAGTTTATTTATTTACTTATTTATTTATTGTATATTATGGCCGGCTCAGCCTGTCCTGGGAGTGGGGCTGGTGCAGCATATGATGCTGGGGATTGAACCACAGTCCCTGTGACTGCTTAAGCTTGCCTAAGCAGGAGCTTCAGACCACTGAGCCATCTCACCGGCCCCTTAATACTGTTTTGACAAGGAGGTTCCATGCTTCAGGAGGCGACACTTATTGCTCCGTTGTTTCATTCAACATTTTAGAACAGCTCATGATCTTCCCCCATCCCGTTTCTTAGAGCAAATACTTTAAAGAAGTGTAAAGCAGTGGGTGGGGGTGGGGGGCATTTGCTTCAGCTAGACATGCAGCATTCAAGCTAACCTGGAAGAATAAGTGATGGCAAAGGAAACTGATCATTTGTAAAATACATTTAGCTCTAAAATAAAAGATATAGGACTGGCCAAATAGCTCAGTGGATTAAAGTGCCTGCAAGCAGGCGCAGAGTCGGGGAGTTTGATCCCCAGGCCTGCTGTGCCAGCCCCACCCCTGGGGCACGCTGAACCAGGTGACTGAGACTGGGCATGGTGGCATGCGCCTGTAATCCCAGCTCATGGGAGGTTGTAAACAGGCAAGTCAATAGAGTCCGATCTAGCAGTGAGACCCTGAACACCCTGCAGACCCTTCCCTAAAATCCAAAATAAATAAATAAAATAAAATAAAAGATAATAGGAAATAAGAAGATAGATCTTTTGCAAAAAGAGAAAGGGTCCAAGGGATGAGGGGGTGCAAGGGGGGAGAGGACAAGGACACAAAGAAGACTTAAGACCCATTCTGTAAGGGACCCATGCCCCAAGGTGAACATAATTATGTTGTACTGCAAACATATACCAATAAAAATTCTAAAACCCTGTTCTTAGCTGGATGTGGTGGTGCACACATGTAATCCCAACCTTCAGGAGGCTGAGGTAGGAGGATGGCTGTGAGTTCAAGGCCAACCTAAGCTATAAAGTGAGCTCACGGCCAGCCTGAACTACACAGTGAGATTCCATCTTTAAAAAAATAATTGCGGGGGGGGGAGAGAAATCTGTCCTTGAAAATCAGATACTTGGCATCGAAGCAGTAACAAAAATGTTAATGTTAAAATGCCTCATGCTAGTCACAATTCCAACCAATCTTTTAAGGTGTAACTACATTTTTTCCTACATATCCTTAAAATATCCCTAAATACATCCATAACATATCTATATGTCTGTGGCTATATACACATCATAAACTATGTGGGGATGGAAACTCAAAAAAATATATATTTTTTAGCTCTCGTAGTCTATGTGAGCAACGGCAGAAAAAAAAAGCATTGAAGCAATAAGCCAGCCATCAGCAATTTCAATGCGGTAATCCCCCAAATTTGGAATATTCAAGTTTCAGACTTTTAAAGATAGGAACTGACCACATGCTACAAACATTTGTACATGTGAACAAATCGTGGAGCAGCTCACATGTCTACTTTACCTTTTGATTTTTTGTCTTTTTCAGGCAGGGTCTCACTATGCAGTTCAGGCCAGCCTTGAGCTCACTCTGTATGTAGCCCAGGCTGGTCTCGAACTTGCAACGATCTTCCTGCCTCAGCCTCCCAAGTGCTGGGATTACAGGCACACATCACAAAGTAAAAGTAGCTCATTTACAGTATTTTCATGGGTGTGTTTGGTTCTTTGCACAAGACCCATTCTATCAGACTCACGAACAAATCCAACTTTCGAACATTTGTCTGGAAAGGAATTCACTAGAAAGTCAGGGACTTCTTGCAGTTCCAAATATTCATAAGTAATGTAACTTAATAATAGAACAGACATTTACCTTTTCTTGGTATTAAAACTGTGAATGGGAAGGAAGCAATAGAATAGGGAGGTTTAAACTTCTGAACAAATTTAGCAAAATGATGTCTGGACCTAGGTCCAGGCTTTCCAGGGTGTGTGTTTGTTTTGAGAAAGGGCCTGGCTATGTAGCTCAGGCTGGCTTTGCACTCACTGGACAGCCAAGCAGGCCTCTGTCTTCCTATCTCAGCCTCCCAACCTGTCAGTCATTTAACAAGACTGTCACTGTGCGCTTAAATACGTCAGGATATGACCCAGGAGCTGAGGTCAGGGTGGTGAATGAGATCAGGAAGATAGCGCTTTTCCAAGCTCCCCTTCAGATGGGGCATCCAGGATAACAGAGACTCATGCCAGGCCTGGAAAATCAGGACTAGAATATACCCCACCGATCTGAAACAAATTAGACCAATAGACAAGAAGGGCTTCTGGTCTTCCATCTTCCTGTTGAACCTGGACAATGGGGGTGGACAGTAGGCTGGAGAGGGCCAGGTCCTCGCTTCCCAGCTCCCTCCCTGCCTGCAAACGAGTGGCAGTGGCTGAGTCCCTGCTGGAGGTCCCCGGCAACCCCACAGCTGTGGTCATTGCTACAGTGTTCTCTCTGATTCTGGCCGCAAAGAAGGGGAGCAGCTCTATGTGGGTGTCCTGCAAATCATTTCCGCGTGGGCCCCACAGCTCACCATTGTCTTTCTAGAATCTTCTCACCGTCCCCTCTTTGTCAGCCATGCGGGCCCTGTTTGCAGGCCACAGGCCTGGACGCCGCCCTTGCGTCCACGCTGCAGGCACTGAGAAAGCCTGGGAGGAGGGCTGAATGTTCCAGACACGTAGCCTCCTCTCAGAGCGGGTGGTGACTCACCCCGAGAAGGACCGAGGCTCAGGGTGGGGACAGGCGTGACCCCTGCCCCTCCCGCAGAGAAAAGAAGACTCTGGGTGGCCGCGACTCACCTTTCTGTGTTCAGTGGACGGCTGTGGGCGGACGGGCTGGAGGCCGAGCAACAGCAGGAAACCCAGGATGCTGGGGAGGAAAGACAGCAACAGGCAGGGCTGTGAGTGTGGCCCAGGCAGCGGTGGCCGGAGGTAGAGGGGGCGGGGCCCGAGGGGGAGGGATGCCCGAGCCAGGTGCCCGGATGTGACCAACACGGCCGTGAAGGGCCGCCCGCGACCCCGTGCATGGGGCAGAGCTGGGTCAGATGCCGGATTTGAATACAAATGACCAGTAAATACATGAGAAACTGTTGGAGAACTCTGATCATGAGAAAAATGCGAATTAAGCTGAGATCCCATTGGACTCTGGAAAGAAAGGCCACCATCAAGAAATCAAACAACAATCAATACCAGCAAGGCTGTGGGGATCGAGGAACCCTTCTACCCCATGAGTGGGAAAATAAACTAGTACAACCACTATGGAAATCAGTACAGAGATTCCTCCAGAACTAGAGCTAGGAATTTCATTTAACTTAGCTATTCCTATTCAAGAGATCTCCCCCAAAGAATAAAAGACGTCATATTATGCGATCCATGCACACCCATGTTTACAGCAGCATAGCTCATAATGGCTAAATCTTGGGATTTACCTATATGCCTGTCAACAGATGACTGGAAAAGCAATGTATTTATACACAGTGGAGAACTACTCTGCCATGAGGAAGGATAAACGAGTCATTTGTGGGGAAAAAAAAATTGACCTTGAGACCGTAAAGTGAAATAAATCAAACACACAAGCTTCGATATCATATGGTTTCTCCTATATGAAAAACCCAAAATATAAAGAGCAAAAATTAGAAGATAGGCAACAGGATCTCTTCGAAGAGGAAAGGCAGGGAGAGGAGAGGGGAGAAAAGTAAGATGTGTTATGTACATGCGTCAGCTCTCCGGGAAGAATGTAAGCATCACGTACTGTAAACATGTACTGTACTAATAAAAATAAAACTTTAAAAAACACCAGATGGAACATTTCTTTATACGAATCCAGCTTCACATTTATCTGCGGGGCCTCAGGTCCCAGTTCAGCCTCTTGGAGCTTCAACTTTCTCCATTGGTGACAGCAGAAGCCAGCTGGGCGGCCTCCAGGCGAATGCGCAAGCGCCGTCCTTCAGCGCCTTGCAAAAGTGAGGTTTCGGATCCCGGGCAGGGAACGTTCCCTCCTCATGGTGGGGCTTGCAGCCTTTCTGCGGTCTGTCCTTAGTCTTCTGGTATCACAAGTTCTCTCCATGGGTGGCATTAGCCGCATTAAGCTCCACTGTCACCAGCCCCGATTAAGACTTGTCAACAAATACAGCAGAGGCGTAGAAACAGGAGCCGGTTGGCCTGGAGACAAGCGCGCTGCCAGCGCGCGGAGCTGCGGATCCTAGGCTGGAACCCCAGCACAGGGCCCCACGCCTGCCTGCCCGGGCTTACAGATATTTGCGCACGCCTGAGCCTTCCCGGGATGGCTGCCGGAGAGGCGAGGCGAAAACCCCCGGCCCTAGAATTTGCCAGAGAAGGAACGGTCCAGTGTTGCCAATTAGCTTTGCTGTCCCAAGGCTCTTTGCAGATCACAGAGCCATTATCTCCAAACCATCCCAGCCTCAGTGAACCCTAGCGGGGGTGGCGGAAGCTGCGCAGTGAAATATCACAACCCGTTTCTCCCCCGCTTTTGCGGCCTCCAAGGTTGAACCCCGGGCTTCTGTACTGATCTGAATCACCCATTCTTTTAAAGTTTTCATTTGGAAACAGGGTCTCACTGAATCGGTGTAGGCTGCGTTCAAACTTACACTCTTCCTGCCTTGGCTTCCCAGGGGCAGGACACCGCCAGGCATGGGCCACCTCAGCTTGTCGCAAGGCTGCTGAAGGGTTTGGACAGGGGCAAAGCGCTGCCTGCATGCAAGAGAAGGGCAGCGCCGGGCTGCTGGTGAGGCAGTTCTGGCTGCTCAGGGAGGCAGGCTTGTGGGCTCGCTGCCATAGCCAGAGTCCAGAATGTGACCTCACCCCCAACGCTGTCTGTCAACGAGCTGAGGCCCCAGCAGGACACACAGAGTAGGTGCAGACTGCTCTGAGGCCGCAAGGTGACGCCGGGAACGAAGGTCACGTGACAAGAGCTCAGCGCATCCTTTCTGCTCTCTGAGAGCTGCAGCTGGATTTCTTTCTTGGCGGAGTGGGGGGCAATCGCTGAAGAGTAAACCTAGGACTTTGGCATTGTGGTACATCTCCAGCCTTTTTTTTTTTTTTTTAAGTTTGAGACAGGGTTTTATTAAGTCATTGCATTGCGCAGCATCTGCTTGAACGTGGGATTCTCCTGCCTCAGCCTCCCAGAGTGCAGGGATTACTACCTGTGCTGCTATGCCCTGTGAGGTGTAAAATTCCTGGAGGAGTGGAGAATATAGCTGCCACCGTCCTCCTGGCCCCACTGCCTCACAGCAAAAGGCAAAGCAGGAGCTACACCCAGGCAAGCAAGAGCCCCTGGCACTTGGGGCAGCAAGATTGGTGCCTGACTCTTCCTTGAAAGTCCCCAAGGCTAGCCGCTGGCTGGGACATCTGGGAGGACAGAAACAAGGGAGGCTGGGTGTGGTGGTGTCTGGATTTCTACAGTAGAGAGGCAGGAGGTGCCGCTTCCCTGTGAATTTTGTGCATGGGCCCTCTAGAAAGACCTTGCACTTAAAGGATCTGGAAAAGACCCCCCAAAGATTGCAAGGTAACCCCTAGGCTGAGGACAGTGGGCAGGTGCCTGTGGAGTGGAAGAGCTGGGCATGGGTGACAAAGGCTCAGCCAGCTCCTGCACAGCCTGCGCAGGACAGCAAGATGGCGCTCTGCCAAGGACCTGGGAGAGTGCCCCAGGGAAGGGCCTGCACCCCCAAGGACGCCAGCACCACAGGAGGCCCACTGCCGGCCCCTCTGGACTCTGTGCCGAATGCCCCCTCTCCACTCTTGGAGCACTTAACCTATAGGGAGGAATAGGCAGGAGGGGAGGCAGGGGCTCGACCCCACATCTCCACTGCCGGGGTCTGAGGCTGGACCAGGAAAGCTTGAAAATGGATGGGGGACTGAAATGTTGTGTCTGGCTAGACTTTCTCTTCAATGTTCATTCGTTTCCCTAGATACACCATCCTTTCTCCCAAATAAGAAAGCCATTTGTGAAAACAGAGCATGAAGAAGATAGGTGCTAACACATGCCTGTCGTCCCAGCACTCAGGAGGCTGAGGCAAGAGCAGTGCTATGACTTTGGGGCCAGCTTGGGCTACACAGTGAGACTCTGGCTAAAGAGGATGGAGAGAGAGGGCAGAGCGGGAGAGGGACGGAGGGAGGGAGAAAGAGAGGGAGAGGGAGGGAGAAAGAGAGACAGAGAGACAGAGACAGAAAGACGGAGACAGGACAGAAAAATAAGAATGAAAAGAATAGAGATTTAGTTTATAACTTGCTGAAGAGTTACAGTAGATTTTCTATGATGCTAGAAATGTTTGCTGTCTCTGTTGTTACATTCAGAGACACAGAAAACCGATGTCTAGGTGGAGACACCAATGGTAGCCTAGACTCATCCCAAAAAGTATTAAAAGGAATCAAGGATCCCCAAGCTCACTCCTTCTTCCTGCTTCTCTCTTTTGCAACTTTTTAATACTTGATTTTTTTTTTTCAGTATTCAGGACTGCAGGAATGAAGACAGAGCCTTCATTCTGAGCTACATCCTCAGCCCTCTTTATCTTTTTATTCTGACCCAGGTCCCACTAAGTCACTAAGTTGCCCAGGTTGGGCTTGGACTTGCTGTCCTCCTCCCTCTACCTCCAGAAGTACTGGGCGTATACCGTGTAACAACACACACCCTGCAGGAGCTTTTAATGCTTAAAATAAAGCTGTGCCTGGGTCTGGGTGTGGTGGTGTGCACCTGCAAGGCCAGCACTTGGGAGGCAAAAAACAGGAGGGTCACTATGGGTCGGAGCTGCATAGTGAGACCCTGCACAAAAAAAGAAAAAAAAAGTGACTTAAACCTACAAAGGCTAAGAAAAGTCACCCAAGTTGTCACCCAATGATGGGACAGGGATCTGAGAGACCGTGTCTCTAGACAGAGGTGGGGAAAAGATACGTATTTCTAACTGTACCCCTGCTAGATCCAGAGTTTCTCTAAGACAAGAGCCTATGCTTCTTGGGCCGGCGAGATGGTTCAGTGGTCTAAAGCACCTGCTTAGGAAAGCTCAGGCAATTGCAGGGACTGTGGTTCAATCCCCAGCACCACATGCTGCGCCAGCCCCACCACCAGGGCAGGCTGAGCCAGCCATAAAATAAGTAAATAAAGAAACAAAAGAACAAACAAGCAAACAAATAAATAAAATAAATTTTAAAAAAAGAGTCTGTGCTTCTAGGCTGTGCGACCTTAGGCAAAGCACTTTGTTGGGAAAAACCCCATGCCTCAGTTTCCTCATCTGTAAACCGGAAACACGGTCACAGTGCCTGCCTACCTCGAGTAAGTCCAGGATGAACCTGTCACTAGAAATCTGAATCCTTCGTAAAACATCACAGTTTACCCCCTTCAAAAGAAAGCCAGACTGGTGTGGTTTCATAAAAAAACAAAACAAAACAAACAGCAGTGCCGTAAACACGCTGCACCTCGGGGCCTCAGAGCTCTTGGCACACGCAGAAGCCACATGTTTGTACAGTAATCGAGCGGCTTTGCAAAACCACTGAGCCGGAGCTTTGCCTTCGCAGTGAGGGGACGCGGGCAGGAGCGAGCGGGCGAGGCCCTCAAAGAAAGGATATTTTGGGGTTCTCCAGCTCCGAGGACCTGCGCTCAAGTCCCCCATCTTTTCCTTAGGTCTCTGTCCCAGATCAGACTATTGCTTTTTCTCTCTCTCTTTTGCCACAGTTTTATTTGCTCAAATTTCTTTCCCCTTCCTGCTCTTAGGATGTAAGCGCTGTGAGTTCAGGGGGTCAAATTTGTCACTGCTTTTTTTTTTTTTGTATTTAGTACCGTACAGGGTCTACAGAGTCTCACTACGTAGATCAGACTCGTAATGATTCTCCTGTTTCCAGCCTCGCAAGTGCTGGCATTACAGTCCCGTGCCATCAGGCCCAGTCTGTTACGGGTCTCAACGTGCCCTGGGGGTAGGGCTGGCACGGCACACTGAGGATCGAACCCCAGCCCCTGCGTCTGCCTAAGCAGGCGCTTTAGTCCAATGAGCTATCTGGCCAGACTCTATCACTGCTTTTATAGAATATAAGTTGTGTTTTTGAATTTCTGTGTGACACCCTTCCCTCCTTCACAACACTGCCGCAGGATCACAACGAAACGTGTGCGGAAGCCTGTGGTTGCAAGGGTGCGACCCACATTATATTTAAAGGCTCAGCTGTCTCATTTCTTCCTCCCCCTGGGCCCTAGGGAAGCTCAAGTGCCTCGGATACTTAACCAAGTTCATTCTGTAATAAAATCTTAGTTATTAAATGGGCTCTGCTCTGAAAAGAATAAAATAAATTCCCCCAGAGGAAAATTATTCTTAGGGCTGCCATCACAGCAGCCAGAGAATATATAACCCCGGGGGCCCCCAGGGATTCAGCCAAGCGCCCACAGTTTCCCAGCCCTGCTTGGCACAGTTGCAGCTGCCCCACCCGGCTCCACATGCCTTGCTAATTGGGAACCTGTTGCAGTGCCCGCACCTCCTCAAAACACCGACGGCCAAGCCCAAATCTGTTGCCCTGACCCAACTTGGAATTAGGGCTGGGGCCCCGGGAGCGCGTGCACGCCTCGGTGTGTGCAGCCCGAGTGTTATTGCGCTTGGACCGTTTGCTTTGGCACAAGGCTCCCAGCTCGCAGCGTTTTGACAGACTGAAGGCTACCAGGGCCTTGGCAAACAAACTGCTCGCTCCCTTCCAGGCTGCGGGGGAAGCCACATTCCTACCAAGACTTTCCGATTCACCTTGCGGTCCAAAGGGCGCAGCACTTTACGCCAATCAAAAAAAAAAGATATATAGTGTACGCAGTGTATCCATGGCTGTCTCAGAGTTCAAGCACTCTATCATTTCATTTCCTCTTATATAAAATAATGCTCACTGCAATTTGCTTCAAGATTTACGTCCATGAACTGGGGCTCCAGACTTCTGTATTTGCCTTGGCCAAATCGCCCCCCACCTCCCCCGCTAAAACCCACTGGTCCTGGACTGCAGCGAGCGTGGACCGTGTCACCGCCACTGTGTGCCCCTGCCTCCCTCCGACACCCCTTGAGCATATCAAGTGTCAAAACAAGGGAAGCAGGAGGAGGGGGAAACACCTCTTCTTCTTCACCTAGTACAACCCAGGGGGTATTTTGGGAGCAACTTGATCACTAATGAAACTATACCGACCTTAGCCTAAGCGCAGCGGAGAGCTCAACGCGGAGGTGAGATCGTCGCTAAGTGCCCTCCGGAGATAACTTCTTGCTAAGCACGCATTTTACCGCGTTCCGCTCAGCCTCTGCCCTCCTCCGACAACACCTGAATAATCACGGCAAGGGAGGGGACAGCTTGCCGGGTTCAGCTCCCCCAAGAAGTGATGGCACTCGATGATGTCAGCATTCACACGCTGCCTTTGATTTAATCTTCCCAGCCATCCCATCAGATAACTAGTATTATACCCATTTTTCAGGTGAGGAAATTGAGACACAGAGGCTGCCATTTGCTGAATGGCACGCCTCTTAAGGAGACCTCTGGCTTGGACTTCAATGTGGCACTCAGGGACCTCACTAGGACATATTTTTTTCTTTTTCTTTTTCTTTCTTTCAACCAAGCATCTACATTGTGATACATCTGTTTCTCTCCCCTGGTCTATGTGAGGTTGGAGCTTCACAGTTTTTTATTTTCTTTCATTTTGGGAGGAGTTTTCTTTTGTTTGTTTCTTTTGTTTTGTTTTGTTTGGAGGAATCTTTAGAATGCAAAGAAGATGCAATAAAACCTTATGTATTGAGCCTCAGCAAAAGACATTCTAAGTTTCACAATAAATGAGACTAGCTATGCCAAGCAATTCTCCAATTTTTTTTAAAAAAACAGCAGTTATTTAATTAGGTTCTTAGTAAGAAATTTAGAACACTAATTTACGAGGATAAATTCCATTTGTCAGAGCAAAAACAGATCACAGGTAGCCCCCGAGCTGAGGAACAACTTTGATTTTTGCTAAAATCTGTGAGTCTACCGCCTTCTGATCTGCCTTGCGCTGCTCTGAAATCTGGTTTCTCTCTTTCTCAGTGTTGAAGATCTTGCCCTCCTGATGTCCAGGTTTCCACAGCTTCTTCTTCAAGTAAGCATCAGGGAAGTGCTTGGGGATTTTTGTAGAGGTGGCAATGACAAGTTTCTAGTGTGTTCTTCGTAGAGGAGCACAGCTAAGGCTAAGAGGCCCAGTCATAAGTAGCAAGACACTGGCCAGCTGCTTCAGGAAGACCACTCTTGCCTCTGTGACACCCAGTGAGGATGATCAAGATGGTGCCAGGAGAGATGCCAGCTCGAAGTTTCCTCACATGCTGACTGAAGGGTTTCTGGCCATGGCTCAAGAGTTTTCAGGGCACGTCTTCAGTAGGGTAGTATCTAGGCATTTTCCAAAGCTTAACCACGCAAGTACCTCCATTCTTGTCCCAAATGACTGGCTTTGTGATGGTAGCAAGAACTTTCTCCTTTTTCTTCTCAACCTTTGATTTAGCAGCTGTGTACTTTCTCTTGTACAAAGCCTTTCTGGAATGCATAGCAGATCGGGGTATCTACCAATTTCTCTGATCAGGACAGAATTTCTGCTGCAGTGGGGCTGCCCTTTCTTGGACTTTTTTGCCTTCTTCACCTTACCTTTTTTTTTTTTTTTTTTTTTTTTTACCAGTATCACTGGCAGAAGCTTTCTTGGCTTCAGGTTTCTTCTCTTTAGTGTCTGGCTTTTGGTTTTTTCACCCACCATCTTGCAAGATCCAAATCTGCAACTTTTTAAAAACTATGTTGCATCTCCTTTCCCTGCTCTCTTTTCAGAGTATCTGGGCTCCAGCACCCTGGGTGGAGTAGCTCGGCCACAGGGCAGGCAGACACCTCTCGGCCTTGTACAACCAGGGCTGCTCTTTGGTGTACAGGTAGTCTCTGGACATAATGGGAAGAGCCATGTGACCTCAAGACACCCAGGGCTCTGTGGATGCTGCTGTCACTCTGTGGTCCCTTTTCTCCCCTTTAGAGAGTATTGCTTACTGTCTGCTCTTGATGCTCCTGCAGCCTCTTAGCTCAGCTTGTCTGGTCTGCCTGGGCCTCACTACCCTTCAACTAACCAAGCTGTAGCCAAACAAGACCGAACTGCTTTGGGATAAGGCCTGTGGGCCCATATGGAATAAAACCTTCACTTTATAAACAAGGACTCAGAGACACCTGTTCTAATTGTGTTTGTGTATCAGTTGCTTATTCACAGATTTACAGCACTCGTAGCCATTTGAGTTCTCTGGCTGAGGACTTCTGGAAGTGCAAAGTGTTCTGTCCTAGCTGAGCTTGGGAAGCCACCACAGCCTGGGTGCTGTTCAATAGCTAGTGTCTCAAGGAAAGCATTTCTAGTGTGTCACGACAGCTAGCAGAACAACCAACGCCATCTTGATCCGTCCTCAGAGCTAAACATGATCAAGAGAATAGAGCAATGGAAGGATAGAAGGAAGTAAAAGGGGAAAAGAAGAAAGAGAGGAAGAGAGGCAAGATCAGTGTCCAGAGAAATGCAAAGAGATGCTGTTCCTGGGACAATCTTTATTAAGAAAGTGATAAGGGCATCCCTTGTCTGAAAGGTAAAAGAGCTGGAAAAAGAAAGACAATCCTAAGAGGAAGTCTTCTATAAGTTGGGGTTCCTCGTCCCAATCCTGGGGAGGGGAGTCCGTGTTAACGGGAGGCATAAAATCTACCTAAGGAGAGAAAGAAGGGAGAGATGGCAGCCCCATGATCATACCTTTCCACTCTATCTGGTTTGGGTACAGAATGTTCTAGAAAAAAAAGCCCACAGTCAAGTATTGAGTGATGAAGACAGCATCCAGGTATAGGGTTGTGCCAGGCACACTGAAAAATCAATACCGTCTGGATGCCTGCCATCATTTTATAGGTAAGAGCTTGCCAGGGCAATTCTCCAGAACTCTTGATTTCCTCCTAGCACTGAGCCTACTATTTATGGCTTCCAGAAGGATCCCACAGATGTGCCCCCCACCCCCCGGCACTGTACATGTGCACTTCCCATGGTCACCTCATGTTACCCGTGTCCCCAGCCTGTGCAGGCCGGTTGCCTGAGTTTCACAGCTTCACAAACATTCACATAGTACACAAACCCACGTACAAAGACAAGCCTGCCTGGGAAGGAAGAAGACCTGTTAGCTAAGTGCTGTAGCAAGCTGCCATAGAGGCAAGCAGCCAAAGGGGGAAACTGCCAGCAGGATAGGTGTGGGCAAGACAACCGAGCAATCAGGCGCACAAGTAAGAATCGCCGAGAATGGGTCCGTGCTCACATCACTTTGCAAATGTCTTGAAATTCTCACGCTGCTCTCAAGAAACGCAAAGGGAGACCTCAGACAGTGCTCATGGGTGTGGGTTGCGCAAGCGAGAGACACAGTCAGGGCTTCATGCCTTTAGGACAAGGCTCTGGCAGCTCATCAAACGGTTGGCGAGTGGCTCCGCGTGTGTTTCAAGTTAAAAACAGACGATTGAAGGTGTGTCTGTGTCATTCAGATGGTTTCCATACTTCCACCTATTTACGTAACTAACTAGCTAACCAGCCAGCAGGAAAAAGAAATTAGTGACTTTATTTCTTTCATTTAAAAGGTGATTATTAATTTATTCATTCATTATTTGATGCACACTTATTGCATATCATCTGAGTAGTGTCAGCTACCCAAATCCTGCCTTAATACTCCGAGGTTCCAAACTTGTGACCCAACCCTGGATGGCTACTGTTGTCCCCGTCCCTCCTTTCACTCCAAGCACTCTCTTCCTCGCACCCTGTTCTCCTCCTCCTCTTTCTCCCTATTTCCTGATTGCTGGCCAAGGGACATTGGTTGACCACAGGACCCTCCTAATTACCACAAATTTCTCTCTTCCTTTGTAGAAGTCAATTCTGCTAATCGATCGCCCTTCAGATATCACTACTTTGAATTTTCCCTCTCACACATACAAACACATTGCCTTAGCCCATTTCTCTCCTCCTTTCTCTCTTCCATTCCTCTCTTCTCCTTCTCTGTTTCCCTTCTGGTTATATTTCTAAGTAGAATAGCTGACAGGCATTAAAGTAATAATACTTCACTGAGGTATATGTCAAGGAAAGGAAAAAACTTGAAGTTTTCAAAGACTAAAACCAGACACTTGACCTAAGGCCATCAACAGTAAAACTCTTAAAATGATCCAGGACTCCCCTTCCAAAAAATCTATAAAAATCACCAACTTGCTCTGTAATCGCTCTAATTACATCTGTATTTCTTCAAAAACTACCGTTCGAAACTAAAACTCGCCAAATCAATTTTATTTCCTGCCACTTTTGCCACCTCTTTGGCATTTAATAGTTTTGTTTTCTTCCATGCTTTCATTGGAAACATAAAATACGTCGGCTCTGCTGAAGCGCGCTGAGCCGCAGGGGAGGGAAGCCGGCGCAGCAGCTAGCTGCGGAGCGCTCGCCACCCTCCTCACTACCGCCCAGCTCACAGCGAGAAATTGTGTTTCCCTTCCATCAGTTGCTGAGCAAACAAATACAGGGGGAAAAAAAAGTGCATGACTTGGAGCAGGTCTTGAAGAAATATAAACACTTTGTATCATTTAGTGCCATTTCCTCTCTAATTTGTCACAGATGACAAACACGGCTTCATCAGGTTTGGGTTTACCCTTTGGTCTAAATGGGTTGTAGACTCTGTGAATTTTTCATGGCTTCCTGAGTTTATCCAAGATTTAACAACCTGCTAACCAGCTCCTCCCGAGTTAAAATCTTAGTGCCTTTTTCTGCTACTGAGTCTGACTGGGATTCTTTTTGATCAGGGCAGATGCCGAAGAAGGCGGAGGCACGCTTGCTGTGTTAAGACTCAGGCCTCCGCTGTCTCTTCCCATGAGAGGAGAGCGGGCTTTCCGATCCTCTGTGGCTAGGCAAAAGCGAGGAAGAGATTTTGAGACCTAATCTCTGCGTACCGGAGTTGTGAATCCCCTAATTTTTTTTTTTTCATCTCTGGGATTTTCTGGGCAGCTAACTTCTCACTGCAACCTGTGCTTTCTATATGCAGAGAAATCCTTCCTTTTTTCCAATTGATCTTTACACACTTGGCTGCTTTGATAAATATTAGAAACCTCCTGGTATGCGTTTTTCATCTCCCAACTTTGTCAAAGACCTCTTACTCTTAAAAGCGACTGTGGGGCTGGCCAGGTAACTCAGCAGACGAAAGTGCCTGCTTAATCAGGCTCAGGGACCAGGTGTTGATCCCTGGCATGCGGTGCCGCCCCTGCCACCTCCAGGGTGCCCTGAGATAGCGACTGAGACTAGGCGTGGTGGTGCACGCCTGCAATCTCAACGCTTGGGAGGCTGAAAACAGGAGGATCACTATGAGGCTGATCTGTGTAATGAGACCCTATAGACCCTGTACTAAATACAAAATAAAATAAAATATCAACTATGGTCTCTTTCCTTAGAGCATTTTGCAAAGCATTTAAAGAAAAGACACTCTGGGCCTTTTTTTGTTTGTTTGTTTCTGGTTAAAATGCATTTACATAGCCCTAAAAACAGATGGAAAAGGGGTTCCTGTGTGACTGGTTTATGAAGAAGGGGATTTGGTGGAAATGCCCAGTTGATATCTAGTGTGGAATGCTTACTCCCACTGGGCTCAGCTGTTCCTCTCTCCAGCTCTGATGCATCCTGCTGGGCAGTGCCATTCAAACCATGGCCTGAGCAAGACCCTGTGGCGGGAGAGCTGCACAGACTCCAGAACGACCCCAGGAGAGGCACGAGGCCAAGCTTCCTGCTACCCCTACCTACGAATGCCTACTCTGTGCAATTTCTCTAAAACAAGACACAGCTTGGAGCTGAGCCCACCAGGCAGCCTCTCGAAAAGAGACCCCCCCTTAGCCCACGCCATGCTTGGACCACAAAAGACGCCAACTGTAGGGGCATAAGTCCCAAATCCAGGACATCGAGGACAGCTCTGAAAAAGGGCTTCTCCCAAGAAACACGCTCCCTCTGCGGCCCAGGTGGCCACAGTTTTGAGGATTCTCAAGTGTTCTTAGGAGCCTTTTAGATAACAGCCAGGTTTATACTCTGCTTGGTCTTTTGGGTCCAGTCAGTGTCTGTGTGTGTATTGGGTCCTAGGCCTATCATACGCTGTGATCCTGGAGTGAGCCAGGGATCTAACTACATTTTTCACTGTCCCATCCTGCCATAGCAAGTGGTGCTTCAGAGCTTTCACAAACTAGATGTACACCTTGTGCTTTGAAACACCTTCTCAACTTTTTCAAAACTATAGGTTAAGGTCCAGTGCGATAGCTCAGTGGACTAAGAGCCTAATTAGGCAAGCGCAGAGACTGGAGTTCGATTCCTGGCACCACATGCTGTGCCAGCCCCACCTCTGGGGCACACTGAGCTGCCACCAAGTCCAAGTGTGGTGGTGCACACCCGTAATCCCAGCTCTGGAAAGGCTGAAAATAGGAAGATCACTATGAGTACGAGTTGCATAGTGAGACCCTGTACTAAATACATAATAAAAAAAAAAAAAACCCCACAAAACTATGGTTTAAAAATCCACACACGAATATTAGACATGAAATATTCACCTTGAACAGTTCCCAGTATTAACCCAGACTATTCTGTCAATGGTCAGATATCACAGAGCCCTCAGAGGAAAGCTTTCCCTGCCTCTCTGACCATGTCTGGCATGCGTGTGACTGTGCATTGGTGAAGATGCTTGTCATTCTCTGGGTGACTATGGATTTCAGGCCTGCACAAGTCTGCTCATGCAAGATTATACAAGCCGTGTTGTACAAAAACACACACTCCGGTGCTGCATGCAATGATATGCCGGGCACAGGCCCAGCAGCATCTGCCTGGTGCATACCCTACCCCTGCTCAGACCGACGTTCAGGCACAGCTACGGCGATGCATTACAGACCTTTAACTTCTTATTGTAAGTTCTAAGCATCTGAGGCTAATGTATAGTTGTGGGGAGTGAAAACAATCAGGGATTTCCCATGATTCAACTTTGAAATAGCACTTTCTTCTACCTTTCCCTCTGTTCAGATTGTGAATTCATTTCTTTAAAGACCATGTGAGACTGCAAGGTAGATTTCACCTCAGAATTGTTACCAAGGAAAATAACCCAAATGCTCAAGCCTTTTATGGCACAGCATATTAATATGGCTTTACTTTTTATACTTCGTGGTTAAACTTTTCTGCTTGAGGGCTGGTGAGATAGCTCAGTGGTCTAAAGAGCCTGCTTAGGCAAGCTTAGGCAACTGCAGGGACTGTGGTTCAATCCCTGGCACCACATGCTGTGCCAGCCCCAAGCCCAGGGCAGGCTGAGCCGGATATAATATAAATAAATAAATAAAGTTTAAAAAAATCTTCTGCTGGATGGTTAAGACCAAGTTAAAGCAAGACCTATATAACAAAACATGTAACTTTTGTATCTGACAAGGTCAGCCAAATCCCCTCAGGATTTAACCTGAAACCATGTACAGCATTTTGTAGAACTTTTGTCAGTGGCAGCCATCTGGATGAATCATGGCCATTGCTTGACTAATTTGCTCTCTGTGAGAGCCTGAGAGGATGTTTTCTCTCTAGGTGACTCTCCCTAGGCACACTATACATCGTCAATCCCTTTCCTCTGTGGCCCCATAATCTCCTTGAACAGAAAATTTGGAACACCATTGAGTTATAGGATGTTATAGTACAGGTTCTCTTGTCTTGGGTCCTCACTGGCCTAGAGGGGCTAGGGCCAAAATATTGGCTATCTTTACAGCCCTTCTTTTTCTCTAATTTTTGGTCTGCAAACTTAAGTTGTTAACCCTCCGGAAGAGAAGGTTAGTGATACTTTTACCCTATAACGTAGGCACTTGAGCTTAATATCACTGTCTTTCTGAATACCAAACACCTTAGATTTAACATGGGACCAGTATTTTCCATTGATATTCTAATAAATGCCTTCAGAATATGATAAAAAAATTAGACATTTTTACACAGAAATTAATATGCTGAGCTGTAAAAGGCTCAGGTCAACAGCTTTTGACACTGCCAGTTCTGCTGATAACCCACTACTATTATCAACTATTGGAATACACATACGACTACTTTCTCTTAGTTCAATGACAAGAAATGTTTGTACTAACAGTATCTAGAAAAGTTATCGTGTTTGCATCTTGTACTCTGAGCAACTACTATGAAGATCACAATACGTGTTGTATTGATTATTGTGGCTGTCCTACTAACGTGTTTTGAAAGCCTCATTGTAATTTCTTTCCTGTTAAAATTAAAAAAAAGTCCAATGCTTATTTGTATACATAAGGATTATTTTAAACTAATGTAGCTGGGCCGGAATATGGCTCAGTGGCATAAGTGACTGCCAGCAAGCACAAGGCCCCAAGTTCAATGCCCAGTCTCTCTCTCTCTCTCTCTCTCTCTCTCTCTCACATACACACAAAAGTAATCTTAACCTAGTGTAGCTAAAATAAGTACAAATAAATGAGTTGCTGAGGAAAAGGTCTAAGCTATTATTTGGAAGACCTGACTTTCAACTTTGTCTTTTGAGTTGCTTTTTTCCTATGTGCTGGAGTTCAAACCCAGAGCCTCCCGCAAGCTAAATGCGGGCTCTACCACTAAGTTGCACCCCGTCCCTGTTTATTCTTTTAAAGAGGTTCTTCACTTACCGGAGAAAGCCCACGAAATGAGCAGCCATAATGCCACGGGGCAGGCGAGGGCAAGGGTTCCTCAGCAGCCACTGGAATGCTCTGCAGGTGGGAGTGGCGCTCAACTCCTACAGAAACAAACAACGTTATTTTTAGCATCATTTGCTTAGGCACATTCTAGAGTCCAAACCAGATCAACAAACCAGAAGGGGAAAAGGCAAGACACTAAACCAAATGTGCCACCGGCCAGCTATGCCATCGTGCAGGAACACGAGGTAACAAGCTCACAAGACATTCAGTCAGTACCACACCTGAAGATGGTTAGTTCATGACTTTCAGGACCATTTCCCATGACTCTGAGCTGATGGGTAATTTGGCATTAGGCAAAGCAGCCCTGGAAATCCAGCTCCCTTTATTTCTAGTGCTACTCAGCCCTAGAAAATCACTGGGCATGTACAGTACCTCGGTTTCCCCAATGGTGCTCTATGGGGGGTACAGATACTCCCTAACAATAAAAAGATTTTTTTTTTTTGCTAGCTCAGGATGCCTTAAGGGCAGGTCTAGTGAGGTTGTGGAGCTGGGAATTGAACCACAGTCCCTTGCACCTGACTGAGTTTGCCCAAGCAAGCACTTTAAACAACTGAGCTAACCCGCAAGCCCCCTCCCAACAAGAAAAAGAAATGAAGCCCTCATACAACATGTGCTACAACCTGAAAATATTATACAGTGAGAAGCCAAACACAAAAGGGCAGACCCGATAGGATTTCATGTATAGATAATGACCAGAATAGGTGAATCCACAAGGAGGATTCCTGGTCACCAGGAACTGGGTGGCAGGGAGGAGTTAATGGAAAGATTCAATATTTCTTCACTGAGTGACAAAAATGATCTAAAATTAACAGTGATGATTACACAATGCTGAAATTACAAAAGCCATTGAACTACAGTAGCGCCTGGTTCAGGAACTTAACTTTGGTCCATGGTTTAGAAAAAAAAAAAGGGGACTGGGGAGATAGCTCAGTAGAATACGTGCTTGCCTGGCAAGCACAAGGGCCTGAGTTCAATCCCCGGTTCCTCGAAAAGAAAATACAGCCACATCTGTGTTTGTGCGGGAAGAGGGCCTTGACCCTGTCTGCCACTTGATGTAGTTTGCAAACGAAGACATTTTGTCAAATCCTTTTATTTAGAAACTGAACTGTTCAGTAATGCTTCAGTTCACAAATGCTTCTTTTTGTGAACAATTTCGTTCATAGACAGAACACTGGGCCAAATTTGGCTTCCTTTAGAGAACTCCACATCAGGTGAGGAACATGAGGGCTGTCCCTTTCCCCAGAATCATGGAATGAATTAAGTTTGGGAACCGAGGTACCATTGTGTATGATATATGGATGGAATTTACAGCATATGAAATACATCTCAGGGGCTGGTGAGAGAGCTCAGTGGTCTAAAGCGCCTGCTTAGGCAAGCTCAGGCAATTGTGCAGGGACCACAGTTTGATCCCTGATACTACATGCCACACTGGCCCCGCCCCCAGGGCGGGCTGAGTGGGCCACAAAACAAAAACAGGGCCGGTCAAGTAGCTCAGCAGATTAAAGAGTTTGCAAGTAGGTGCAGGGGTCGGAGGTTTAATCCCCCAACTTGCCATGCTGACCCCACCCCAGGGGCACACTGAGATGACAATTGAGACTGGGTGAGGTGGCAGGTGCCTATAATCCCAGCTCTTGGGAGACTGTAAACAGGCGGGTCACTACAAGTCCAATTTAGTAGTGAGACCCTGAACACCCTGTAGACCCTTCCCTAAAATACAAAAAAAAAAAAAAAAAAGCCAAGAAATATATTTCAATAAAATTGCTTTAAAAAATGCTGCTTAGGGTAGGAGAATAGCTCAGTGGTCCACCAACTGCCTAGCATACACAGGGCCCTAGGTTTGATTCCCAACACTACAAACATATGTGCGCACGCACATGTGCACACACACAAACACACACACACACACATCCCTACTGTAGGTTACTGTCAAGATTAAATCAGGAATACACATAACACAAGAGCCAGAGGTAGGCACCAAGTGACCAACCAGCCTGCTATGCCAACCCCATCCCCAGGGAGCACTCAGATGGCAATTGAGACTGGGCGTGGCAACAGTGCCTGTAATTATTGGTAGAGCCCATGCAAAAGGTCAAGCACCCTGAAAGTCTGGTATCCCACGAAAAGGAGTGAAGCCACGCCTCCTGCCTGCAAAGAGCGCTTCGCTCAGACATCATTGCTAAACAAAATCTCCAAACATCATGGAGCCAGCCAATGGTTTCAAAGGCAAATTATAAATAGCATCACAAAGCTGGGGATGGGCGGTTTGGCTGCAATGGGACAACTTGAGAACGAGGCAGGCCCAGCCTCAGCTCCTCCCTCCTCTCCTCGCAGGGAAGACAAATAGTGGAACTGAGCTGCAAGATTTGCCAGGACCCTGCTCCCAAAGGCAGTTCCCTCAAATCACTGCTCTCTGCATCCTTCCAAGGATGTCAGTGTGGGGAGATAAATTACAGGGATTCATGAAAAAGACAATCAGGAGAATCAGACCAGTCCACTTACAGGGAAGAAAGAGAAAAAAAAAAAAAAAAAAAGAATCCAGATTTTAGAAGTTACCACCAGCCCTTTCTGGGAGTATTAAGAAAATAAAGCTTCTTAACTGTAATCGTCCCTAATTAGCCATCAGCAACTCATGAAATTACTCATAGTATTGAAGACCCTTAAATTCTTGGCTCTCAGCCCAAGTTATGCTGAGATCTACCAGGAAGAGGGCCAGGAAGTGCAAACTGGAGCAGTTACAATTTCTCTGAAGCTGAGGTGTGGTCTTGCGCTTGGCTGCAGTGCGATTGGGGTGCAAAGTCGGGGGGGCCTTAGAGGTCAGAAGAGACCTTTGCCAGTATCCTAATCCCATCGGCTAATCAGTGGCCAGTTGCTCACTAGGAGATGGGCTCAGGTCCCCTGCAGGGCCATGAGACTAAAGCCATGGGTGCAGTGGTGCAGGATCATCTCTTAGAATCCACTGAAGCTGGGTTGGATTCAGGGGCATGGACCGCAGGGATGGGCATGGTGTCCAGAACAACACAGGTGAAGTCTGTTCACTCCAACTGGAAGGACAAAGCAAACTAGTTCAGGGGAAGAATTTCTGGAAAGAGCTGGCCTCGCACCAGCAAGCAAGATGGAGCCTCAAACCAGGCCTCGGCCCAAGCAGGTCCTAGAGGAGGAGTCTAGACTTGCTGGAAAGAATGTGCACGCTGCCGTCTGCAAGACCTGTGAGTGAGACTCACACCCCCGCTCACCCACCCAGTAGCTTCCTTTCAATATCCTCATCTGGAAAGTAGAGGACACTACAACTACCTTCTGTGTAAGCATTAAATGTTTATGGAAATTGCATAACCTGGGTGCTGGATGTGTACACACACACACACACTGGGTAGGCTTGGACCCTGCCTTAAGGAACCTGCCACCTAAGATGCCGAAGACTTATGCACTTGAAGCAAAGAACAAAAATGAAATTGTGGTAAGAGCCATGAAGGAAGTCCTACGTGACACAGAAATGGCCCTGAGAAGAGGTCAGAGAAGATCCTTTTGAGGCAGTGACCTCTAGTGACCCTGAGCTTGAGGGGTGAGGAGGAATGGGAGGATATAGATGGCAGGAGGTGGGTGACAATGAGGGAAAAAGTCAAGAGCTGACTGCTACTGAGCAGGATAATCCCCAGAATACAGTAATGTTGGCTGAGGAGACGAGGGAAGGAGGTGTCACAAGGCATTTTGATGGCTGCACAGAAAACGGAAGTTTCCATGGAACTTTCCCGGCTTTGAAATGAAGGAAATAAAGGACCCTGTTGAAGGAGGAAGGGACTATGGGCTGCAGCAGGAGCGGATACTAAGCAAGTGTAAAACATCAGCCACAAAACATAAACTATCCCAGCAGCTGGAAAACACTGTCCACCCTCTGTGTGTGCTCTGTGTCATATATTTGCTGATAGTAAACCACTATGATTGGCAAGTTACTTAAAACACAGCTTCTTTCACCTTTATCTCATCCTTTCAAAAGTTATACTTGGGGCGTATTTTTCATGTGGGCACACAGTACACAGGTAGATAAAAATTTAAAAATAACCATATGCATATACTTGACTTGTGCATACGGATATTTTTCATTCATGTAAAAACTTCGGGACAATCAGTGCAAAATTTTGGAAGCCATTGTTCTACTTCAGATTTAATCGCTTTTACTTCAAAATACATCTAAGGGGTTTTCTTGGGGGAGAATGATCAGCTTTGCCATTTTCATTCTTTTATATAAGTATAAAAGGTTGATTTTTTTTACTAACATGTTTACATTAGCATATGTTTGTTTACATTAGCATACATTTACATCAAAAGCACACACCCTGTGGGAAACTGTTGTAGATGTGCACTGTATCTTAGCCCTTTTGCTTCCTCTCTTCAAAGGAAGTCAACCTCCCTGTTTTCCATCATCTCTTGGTTTTGTACTTTATGTATATTTCGAGGCTCTCATATAAGAGAAATTATGCAAAGTTTTACTGTCTGTGTCTAATTTATTTCACGTAATAGTATGGCCTCAAGGTATGCCCATTTTCCTACAAACGACTCAAATTTAGCCTTACTAATAAAGAGTATTCTATTGCACATAAATATCATATTTTCTCTATCCGATCAACTGTTTAGGGACATACGGGCTGCTTCCAAGATTTAGCTATTTCAGGTTGTGCTGTTAGAAACACGGGTCTACAGGAATCACTGTAACATGACACCTTTGGTTCTTCCAGGAAGATCTTCAAAAGCTGGGTCAAATGAAATTTCTAGTTTTGGTTTTGAGAGGAATCTCTGTGCAGCTCTCCGGAGTGGCCGTATTAGTTCACATTCTCACCAGTGACATAGAAAGATACCTTTCCCCCACGGCCTCGCCAGCTGGTCTTGTTTTTGAGTTTGTGATGACAGCCATTAGCTCTGAAAATGGAATCTCAGTGTCCTTCTAATTTGCATTTCTCTAATGGCCAAAGATGCTAAGCAAATTTTTTTTTTTATGTATCTACTGGCCATTGGTATTTCTTCTTTTGAAAAATTTCTACTCACTCAGCTACTCATTTCTTCACTGGGTCATCTTATGGGGAGGTCAAATTTTTTAGGGGGGTTCTTTATGTATTCTAGATGTTAGTCTGCTACCTTTTCCTCCATCCCATAGGCTGTCTCTCAACTCTACTATTTGTTTCTTTATTCTAAAGCTTTTTAATTTGCCATTTGTTGGTTTTGGTACTATAGCCCATGCAATTTGGTTTGGTTCGGAAAGTGTTTGTCTACACCTATATCTTTAAGAGTTTTACTTATTTTACCTTCTGGTAGAGTCACAATTTCTGTTTTGATATTTAGGTCCTTGATCCATTTTGATTTTATTTTAATACAGGTTGAGAGACATGGGTCTGGGTCCCTTCTTCTGTGTGTGGATGGCCAGGTTCCCCACCATGGCCAAGAGATCACTTGGTCTTCTGTGATGAACATGGTATTAAGTCACCCTTGCTTTCCAAGCTGAGGGTCATCACCTGTGGATCTGTCATGACATTCATCTCATGGCAATGATCGGCTCTTCTTTTTTTTTTTTTTTTTGTCTTTTTGAGACAAGGTCTCTCTATGCAGTTCAGGCTGGCCTTAAACTCACTTTTGTAGCCCAGGCTGGTCTCAAACTCGCACTGATCCTCCTGCCTCAGCCTCCCAAGTGCTGGGATTACAGGCATGCACCACCATGGCCCAGCAATGATCAGCATTTTTAAAAGAAGCAGACTGAGTGAAGCAGAGAACTCCCAGGGTTAATGGTGGAAGACGTGCGTTTCTTCCTGGAGTCAGTTAGAGAACTTCAAAGTCCTTGCTCTTGAAGACCAGAGACAGAGGATTATAACTGTGCTTGTGGGGAATAAAACCAAGATAAGAGAAGGAAGGCCATGTTATCTACAGCCTCATTTTGATGCAATGGGCAAGAAAAAGCCCTTGTCAGCTACAGAGGAGTGAGGCTTGTGGTGAAAGGAGAGTTCCCAAAATTCTATTTGGCAAGTGGGTGCTCAATGGATTGAGTAAATAAGTTATCCATGGGGTTGGGAGGGTCTGAGGAGGGCTGCTCCTACTGATTTATAACCTTGACAGCAAATAAATACTGGAACAATTCCACTTTTGTTAGAGCACACGATCCCTGGAAGGTGGTGGCCCCAACTTCTTCCCATGCCACTCAAATACTACAGAAACTCATTGAGGTTGGTTCAGTCGCAGTTTCCACATCCGGGAACCTCAATTCTCAGGTTGAAAGGGATAGAAAGAGGTCATGATGGGACCAGGTCAAGGCAAGCAAATGCTTCTCTGACCCCAGAAATCAGCCGAGTACCTTTCCTGCCCCTTCTCCTCAAGGCCTGTGGGAGCTCCTGGGAAACACCATGGGTGACAGTCCATGCCTGAGTTGCCCTCTGGAGCCCACGTCCCAAAGCCCACTCCAGGAGCCCAGGCTATCCCTTCATCCCTCCTTTGTGCCTGCCCACATGCCTGGGAATCCCAGTGTACTGCCACGTCTGACAAACAAAAGCGCTGGTCTCTGGGGAAGGAAGTGACTCATCACAAAGCCAGAAAGCCAGAAATTTTATAAGGAGGGAGCTGCAGAGTCTAAATCTAGCACCCAGTCATCAGGGCCAATAAGGGCCAGGGATAAGCTCTCAGAACCTGCCTACTTCCTCAGAGAACTGACCCTGAGGGTCCCAACTGGCAAGACCCTCCATGCCAGACACAGATGCTGCCCTGTCCCATTTCATAAACCCCACCCTTCCTTCCTGGCTACCACCACCTCCTCAGGGAACCCTGAAACATCCTCTGCGGGGCCACTTCCACCCCCTACTTGACCCTCTTGCTGGCTGTGCGCAAAAGGACCAGGATTCTAGCTCCTAACATCAGGGTAGGCCTGAGTCACTTTGTTCCCACTCATCAGGAAAATGGAGGAAGAGTCAGAATTCAGCTTTCATGAAGCACCCGAGATTGGACACAGGACACACAAATCAAGGCCATAGAGAAGCCAGCAAGATGGAATGGAGACCTGGCCACAGCATGAGATGTGGGAAAGATCATGGGCCAGTAGGCAGAAAGGCTTCTGGGTCATGCACACAACAGACAACTTTAGGAAACCAAAAGACTTGTATGCTTGGAAATGATTAAACTCGATATACAGAAAAAATACAGCATGAATGACAGCGTTGGGACAGAGCATCCAACAGTATCTCCTGAGCCTTTGGAAAGAAGCAGTCTGGAAAGTGACAACCAAAGAGGAGGGCTGAGGACAAGCCTTTCCTGCACTGGACAAGGATGAGCAGTGTCCACACAGTCCCAACTGAGAAAACACAGCGGTTGGCTAAAAGAGCTTTGTCAGTCAGTAAAAAAAAATGACTTAAAAAGCAGGAGGTAGGAAATGGGTCTTGTGTTTTCATTTCCATGGTGACACAGAAACACTTATCCAGAGCAGGTGAGAATAAGAAGGAGGGTCATCCTTTAAGTAGTCATCATTAACAGCACAGTGGGCCAAGGAACTAGCCAACCACAAAAGTACGCAAGAGTACAGGATAGGTTCTAGAAGCTTAAAAGAGACAAAATCATCTTCTCTTAATAGACATCAGGCATTTGGTGTCTTCACTCAGTCCTCACTGGTAAGAAGCTTCATAATGGAAAGGGAATGTGTTGGTCACCTGTATAAATGCCTTGTCTATCACAGGACACACTGCCTGGTACAGGGGTGGCATGCAACAAAGACTGGATGGATGGATGGATGGATGGATGGGTGGATGAATGGATGGATGATGAATGGATGGATGATGGATGGATGGATGATGGATGGATGGATGATGAATGGATGGATGGATGATAGATGATGGATGGATGACAGATGGATGGATGGATGGATGGATGATGGATGATGGATGGATGGATCGATGATGGATGGATGGATGGATGGATGGATAATGGATAGCATGTGTCTCTCATAGATTTTTGCCTCTTAGAAAGCAAGAATCTTGTCTGGTTTCTCCATAATTGCTCTTTATCCATCATCTATCATTCATCTTCCATCCATCATCTGTCCATCATCCATGGATAATGGATAGCATGTATCTCTCATAGAGGGATAACTCATAGATGCTATCTCTGCATGGGGTCCAACCTCCCAAGCCCTCTACTGGTAGCCATGGGTCCCCCACAGCCCTCCCAGGAAATCCTGACCAAAGCCAAGAGGGATTCAGTTCAGCCAAACTGAAGCCTTGGGCCAGGTCACATCTGCAGCCGCCTGTTGTGGCAGGACAGCCAGAGGATGGGTTCCTCAATGTGTCTTGGCGTACGGTCTGTTCTCCTATGTCTCATAGGGCCCAACTTCCTCCCCCTCATCATATTCAAAAGCCACACAACTCATTTTGCCTACAGATCCCCCATTCTGGAGCCTGACTTGCTTGGCTGAGAAACAGGGAAACCCACAGAACCTGAGTTAAGGAAAGAAAAGTTAAGATCTTTAAAACTCCCTGGCTACACACAAGCAAACACATTACAGGGGCTTTGTTACTCATTAAGGAAAAGCCCTGGCTGCTCCATCTTCACCTGGAGAAATTAGGTAATCAGCACAGATTAGTTAAGGATTTCAATGCAAATTGCATCATTTTCACAGTCATTAACATCGGTGCCTTAGATTTGTTTTCAATCCTAAAATAAAGCGTTTCCCAGGTAACTAAGGAAACTATTTAAGGGTAGCAATATCAGGCAGGCAAGATATTTAAAATAAATGAGCCATTTGTTCCTGCTTCTGTAGCAAATTGCGTTTTCAATTTCATATGACAGGATTAAGGGGGGTGGGTGGAAGCAAAAGGCTTTCTACTCCCAGACTTCGTCATTTGATTCACAGTGGCAACATTTCTTCAGTGTAAGTCGCACATGCAGAACTCTCCAACTTCGCAACTGGCCCAGGGCATTGCTGAGATTTGTGTTCTTTCCTCCCTCAAATATTTTTTATATTTCCAGTGCCTAGCATGGAGCCTGGGCACAGGAGGTGTTCTGGGATGACAGAAAAGCCCCCTTGGATACCGCACAGAGGATTTTCTCTCCACAGCTGGATTGTACTGTGTTTCCAAGACGCCGTCATACAATCCAAGATCCTAAGAGCAACGGTATTCCCATTGGAACTGCTGTTTCTGACGTCCCCAATACTGACCACACTCTCCGTCTCAACACCCCAACAAACAACCCTGATGGGTGAACCTGACCTAGAAATCAAGGGTGCCTAGTTGGCCAGATTGCTCAGCGGACTAAAGCATCTGCTTAGGCAGACACTAGGACTGGGTTCCACCCTAGAGGGCTGTGCCAGCCCCACCCCAGGGGCACACTGAGCCAGCAAGAAAGACTGGGTATGGTGGAAACACCTGTAAGCCCAGCGTTTGGGAGGCTGAAAACGGGAGGATCACTACAAATCCCATCTGTGTAATAAGACCCTGTAGCCCCTGCACTAAATACACTAAGAAAGAAAGAAAGAAAGAAAGAAAGAAAGAAAGAAAGAAAGATAGAAATCAAGCATGCCTGGAGCTCCAGCCTCCCTTCCCACCAGCCTCAGCCTCTTCTAGCATTCTCTGCCAAGAGCCAGTTGTGGTCCCTAGAAGGTGACCAGACTGTCACAGTGGAGCTGGACACAGGAACCTTGGGCTTACCCCAGCGTTGCCTGGGGCCTCCTCTACATGCGGGTGCACCTTGTTCCAAAACCAGTGTTCTCCAGCCCCCTTGGCCAATGGCACAGTATTGGCTCAGGCACCATTCCTTCCCTTCCTTATGACCCAAAGCCTGTGTCCTGCTACCTACACATAGCCTCTTGCCACTTGGGCACACATGAGCATGTGCCAAGGAAAGAGGGCACTCCAGGTGCAGTCACCAGAAGACAACAAACTCACAGCAAGCACTACGTCCATTCACAAAATACGTATAGATTACTTTTTTGTTTTGCTTTTTTTTTTTTTTTTTTTTAAATTTTATTTATTTGTATGGTCTCACTATGCAGCTTAGACTTGTAATGATCCTCCTCAACCTCCCCAGTGCTGGGATTATAGGTGTGTGCCACCACACCCAGTCTTGGTGGTAGGACAGTATTCAGTACTGGGGATCAAACCCAGGTCCTTGTGCTTGCCTAGGCAGGTGCTTAGACCACTGAGCTACCTCTATGCCCCCATACATAGATTGTTTTTTTAAGTGGAATGATTCAACCCAAACCTTCGAGTAGATGGATGAAGTAAGCAGCATTTATCTCAAGCTTTATTTGTAATGAAGTATTACAATTACATCTTCCTAGTTTGGTAGCTATAGAGGTGGGCTGACTAGTATAAAAGAAAAAAAAATATTTTCAATGGCTTAGCGCAATAAAAGAGGTTTCTGTTCAATTCCTTATCTGGTGTCTGCTGGCAAAGACACTGTACTCCACCTAGTCACATGGGGACCCCATCTCTTTCTATCCAGGGCACAGGCCTCAGAGCCTTGGCTGGATTATTTCCATCCAGTGAACAAACAAAGGGTGGAGAGTCAGTTGGGTTCCACACCTGTAATCATACACTGGGGAGGCAGAGGCAGAAGGATAGCGGGATTGTGAATTCAAGGAGGAGGAGGAGGAGGAGGAGAAGAAGGAGAAGAAGAAAGAGAAGAAGAAGGAGAAGAAGAAGAAGAAGAAGAAGAAGGAGGAGGAGGAGGAGGAGGAGGAGGAGGAGAAGAAGAAGAAGAAGAAGAAGAAGAAGAAGAAGAAGAAGAAGAAGAAGAAGAAGAAGAAGAAGAAGAAGAAGAAGAAGAAGAAGAAGAAGAAGAAGAAGGAGACATCCAAGCAAACAACAACAGGCCAGCAGCTCCATGGTGCGGCTGGAGTCCCTGCTGCGCCGTCCCACTGCTGGCTCAGTCCTACAGCAGCACCTACCTGAAGAGGAAACTGAGCCCAAGCCTGCACCACCTAGATGCCCAGAAAGGAAGAGTTGAACACTTGGTCCTCATGACTCAAAGATGAAGAAATGGACACATGAAGGAAATAAGGCGGGCAGCACAAGAGGCTGTGCCTAATGAGGAGCAAAAAGCAGGACTAGGATTTTTCAAGAAGTAACCTCTATTAAGTGAAGAACATGGCACAGGCAGTGCTAAACACTCACCAGGCACTGTTCCCATTGATGCTTGGGACAACCCTACCCGCCAGTGCTATTATTAGTCCATTTGATAGCAAAAGAATCCAGGGCTACAGTCAGCAGAGTGTCAGGCCAAGGGTCAAACAACTAACAAGTGGCAGCGGCATAATTTGATCCCAAAACTGGCTTCCTTAGTGACACCCTGTATCGGTCCTTGGCCTCCTGATACAAGGCATCATTTCTGAAGAGCTGTTGGCTCAGTCTGCCTGGTGCCCAGCACGCAGGCTGCAGCCTGCACGCCAGCCAAGGGACATGTGTGGGTTGTGTCCTGCTCATTCTGGGTCCAGAATGCTTCTTGCATCCCCCTTGCCTCTGCCCATCCAGAATGCACCCTGGTGCTCACTGACAGCAATTGCAGCAGTCACCACATGCCAGCCAGCTCAGCGTTTTGCTTTTGTTGCTCCTGAACCTCAGGGGAAAGGATCTGCCTTTTCCTGCTCCACTGCCAAGGCCGGGCCTCTGTGTTTGAGTTATGTCATTATTTTTTTTGAGCAATCGAAATCTAGTCAATGATTTGTAGCAATCACTGCGGTGCAGCATGTGCAAGGGGTCCTGCAGTCTTGCGGAAGGAGGAAGAAACCCAGCAAACCGCTCTGTGGCCTTGACACGATTCTGTGAGGCACCGGTACAGTCAGTCTCAGGTTGAGCTGAAGTCAGATGCGAACGCTGATCAAAGATCATGATTAACACAGAACAGACAACTGTTGTGGAAGTGAGGATATATTTCCAAAGAACCCGAGAGAGGAAAGTCATTATGATCAAAGGGCATCCAGAGGTCAAGGAAGTCAACAGAGGCAATTGGGCTTAGAAAGAACCATGAGGTCTCCAGACCTTTTTTCTTGAACTCTGCAAGCACAGCTTGGAGTCATGCAAATCTGCTGCCCCCCCCATCATCCCATCCCCCCAAATCCCCATCTGCCTTGTCACATTTCCCAAGATGCAAATCAGTCTAGAAAAAAGGCAGAATGGCATGGGCCTCCTTAATGAGCTGCATGGCCTGACTGGTGTTCTCACCCCCTTGGGCTGAGCCCTCGCAGTGAGATCCCAGACCCTGCCCTCCCATTTCCTGCCGATGCCCACCCAAGCACAGCAAGGGGATCCATCACCAGCTCCTCTTGGGCCTCTCCCCCGCTGGAGAAGCCGCAGAACTTCCCCAGACTTCTGTGACCCCCTTCTCCCCAGGCCTTTGGCCAACCTCTGGCCAGCTCGGAGCTTTTCCTCTCTGCTCCCAGATACCAGATATCCTCGCTCTTCTTCATATCTTTTCCTTCGGCTTCATCTCAGCTGACAGGCAGACAAACACAGCGAAGGTCAAGAAAACACAGAACAGAACTGCAAAGAAACGTCACCTCACACCTGTCAGAGGGGCTGCTCTCAGGAAGACTGAGGATAAGAAGCACTGCAACCGGATGACGAGAAAAGGGAGCGCTCCAAGCGGCTCACCGGCACAGCCGTGAGTGCCCACAAAGAGACAACTGCCCACTACAGCAGTCCCTCTGCTAGGTGCTAATGCAAAGGATTTGTCCCTGAAATGTGAGCACTCTGGCGTTCACTGCTCCACCTGCCACAGGGCCAAGTCAGGAGCCAAATGAAGCATACAGCAACGGATGGGTGGATCTAGGAAACATGCTTCAGGCACCCAAGAAAGGAGTCACGTAGCTCCCAACAACATGGGCAGAAGAGAAGAATGTTATACTAAACACATGTAATAAGCCGGGCACGGAGTGACAGAGGTGTCCGTTCACTGTGCATACAATCTCAAACAATTGAACTCATAGAAGCAGAGAGTAACAGGGTGGTGACAGAGGCAGTGAGGAGGGCCACAGGGAGATGACAGCCAAGGGTAACAAAGTCTCAGGCAGGGAGAGTAGGCTTAAAATGACTGTAGGGCCAGCAAGATAGCTCACAGGAAACAGGTTCGATACCCTGTCCTGCATGCTGTGTCTGCCCTGCCCCCAGCATGGTGGTGCATGGTGACGCATGGTGCTGCATGGTAGTGTACACCTGTAATCTCAGCGCTGGGAAGGCTGCAAACAGGAGGACTGCTATGAGTCCAAGCTGCACAGTGAGACCCTATACCATATACATAAATGAAAAAAAAAATCTACTGAATAACACAGTGGGAAAATATATATATATATATATATATATATATATATATATATATATATATATATTCTGGTTTATCCAGCCCTGAGGGCAGGGCTAGTGCAGCATGTGGTGCCAGGGATCAAACAGTGGTCCCCTGTACCTGTCTAAGCTTGCCTAAGCAGGTGCTTTAGGCCACTGAGCTATCTCACCAGCCCATACAGTGAGTATAATTAATGATAGTATATCACACATTTTAAAAATTGCCAAGAGGGTAAATATCAGATGGTCTCACTACAAAAAGTGGTATTTGACATGAAAATTATTACTCAGTTTGACCTAAGTATTCTACATAGTACAAAAAAGTGATAAAAAATGCAGTGAATATTTATGCTTCTTAACTATTGCAATAGAAAATACATTGCTGTTAACACCCCTCAAATGACTCCCTCTTGCTTCACACTTATCCCATTACTCCTTCCACTTTGGGGAGGAGTTCTGGGGTCCTCTTTTGTGAGGGTCTAAGCTGCTGCTGATTGTCATCCATGAGGAAAGTGGGTGCAGTGTCCTCTCCCACTGTATTTGCCACACCTGGCCCCACGGAACTCCTGGCTCATTCCAAAAGTCACAGTGGCCAGGAAAGATCAATTTTAAAAAATTGTTTTAAGAGAATATAAAAAATAGTAAAAACCTTAGGAGGAGCCGAGGAGATAGCTCAGTAGAATAAGCGCCTGCCTGGTAAGTGCAGGGTCCTGAGTTCAATCCCTGGTATTGCAAAACAAAAAAACAAAACACAGAGAACTTTTGGCATTGGGGAGATAGCTCTGTGGCACAAGTGCCTGCCTGGCAAGTACAAGGTCATGAGTTTGAACCCTGGTCCAGCAAAAAAAAAAAAAAAAAACCTTAGGGGGCAGTGAGATAGCTCAGCTGTCTAAAGCACCTGCTTAGGCAAGATTAGGCAGCACAGGGACCATGCCATTTTGGCCCCACCCCCAAAGTGGGCTGAGCTAGACACACACACACACACACACACACACACACACACACACACAAACCTTAGAAACAAAATGATAGAAATTCAACCATGGTTGTTACACTGTTCATTGTTGAGTTGATTCTCATGACAGTACAACTAAAAACAGGAAAGAGAACTTCCAAGATTAGCTGGAGAAAGTGGCAGGAAAAACAGGAGAAGCACATAGGAGGGCAGGGTGAGGATGCTGAGGGTGATTCAGGGCAAAGTCTTCTACTGCAATAAATCTATTTAAGCACAGTATATTTTCCAATCACAGTATTCATAAGTCATAACATCATTTTGTAACCCATAAATCAACATGAGTTGTTAATTTACAATGAGCTTTGTCTTAAGTATTTAAAAATAACATTTCTGAGCTAGGGATATTATTCAGTGGTAGAGCTCTTGCCCTGCATAAGTGAGGCTCTGGGCCCAACCCCAGTACCAAAAATCAATAGATCAATAAAAATCCACCTGCTGAAGTTTTTTCTCTTCTATTTGTTTCAACTATATTCATAACCACTCATTGGAACTTTTTTTTTGGTACCAGGGATTGAACCCAGGTCCTTGCACTTGCCAGACAGGCACTTATGCCACTGAGCTATCTCCCCAGCCCTGAGGCATTCTTGCAATGGCAGTTTTGAAATCTTAGACACACATTGTCACATCTCTGCCATCTCACTATTGGCCACCTGTTTTCATTCAGTGTGGAGCTCTTCCTGGTTTTTCCAGCATGACCTGCTTTGTATAGTCACCTGCATATCTTATGTGTTAAGTTGTGAGGCTCAGATCTCACACTGCTCACAGCGAGGGCCCTACCTGCGGGAGGAGGGGTGCCTACCTCACTATGGCCAACTGGACACGGCAAAGTCCAGATTCCCCATTTGGTCTCCATCAGCACCAGGAAGGAAAGGGAAACATGTTACTCTGGCTGTCATTCCTTCCCCTACCTCTCTGGGAGGGCTGACTTGCTTTACTAGGGGGCCACAGGTAGCTGTCCCTGACACCCCAGGAGGAATTCAAAAGAGGTGCATGGCCTCGGTTCTGCCATGTGGCAGTAGGAGCCCTAACTGTCCAGTGGCTTCCGAGCACCAGGGTGGGAGATACAGGGATACTTTCCTGTTGTCATTTGAGAGTGGCAACCTGGGCTGTCACGTGACCCTTTTGAGAACCAGTCTCTCTGAAATGATCTAGTCTATCTGCATTCATTTGGGGATGAAGAATTAGCGACCCAGAGGTGGGCAACAGATTGCTGGAGGTCGATGACAAGTGGAGGGCAAACCCCGGACTCCACGCTCAGCTCCAAGAGGGCATGTCTACAACCTGAACAATTCCCAGACCACGGGAGAAATACCAGCCCCCAGCCCAACCAAATAATGAAACATCTCCTGGCCAAAGGACAGCAGCTGCCTCCCTTCACATCCTGCCAGACCCCAGGCCAGAAAGCGTGCATGGCTGTGTGTCACTGCCCCCCTAAACAACACAAACATTGTCTGCTCAAGATGGGCTTTCTGTCCAACACACACAGCGCAAGCACGCCACAGAGCCAAGAACCACAGCGTCCCAGTAACCTTTGGGGCTGGTGGTCTTCCATCTGGAGAGGGGCCTGGCCTTCCTTCTACTGGAATCTCTGAAACCAAGATACACTCAGGAGCTGTGGAATGCAGAGCAGCCAGTGGCCGGGCACCCCACTCGTGGCTGCAGAGCAGGGTCTTCACCCAGCTGGAGCTGCCTCCCCCAGGCCGGCCTTGCCTCTGGCCTGCCACCACCAGGCTCAGCACACAGACAGCCGGCAACCTGGGAGGGGAAAGTGCTTTCTAACAGCCTTTGTTTTTGTTTCCATTTAAAAAGGTTAGTGACTTTATTGAAAGTGGAAAGAACCAAAGCAACAATTTCAAAGAGGCTCAGTGTGTTTGGGAACTGACCAAATACACAGAACTCTTGAGTTAGGAGAAGAGTAAAGGGAAGAAGGGAACAAAAGTTGACCCCACTTTCCCCAGGCACCAGGTGTGCACTGGGTGCTCCTTCTGTGCCCTCCCCACCTCGCTTTGATGCTAAAAATTCCAGCCACATCAACTTCCAAACTCATTATCAGGGACCATCAGGCCGTGGGAGTCAGGCAGGGCTGCCGGGCTCCAGGATGGCACAAAATAATAAACAAGAGCTTGGGAAGCCTGCAGTCACCAAAGACAGTGACACAGCATGAAGCTGTCCCTCAGTCTCCCTGGGAGAACCGGTTCTGAGCCCCTCACAGAAGCTAAAATCCATGCATTTTGCCTTCTAGAACATGTGTAGTATTTCCATAGAATGTATGTACAGCCTCCAGTATGCTTAAAACACTTCAGATTATTTATGGCATCCACTATAATGCAAATACTTGGCTAAGGGCTGTTAAATCATATTGTTTAGAGGACATAGATAAAAAACAGTGTCTGGGCTGAGAAGATAGCTCAGCTATCTAAGCACCATCCTGGCAAATGCAAAGACCTGAGTTCAATCCCCGGTACCACATGTCAGCCAGCCCCTCACTGTGCCAGCCACCAAAACTGGGTGTGGTGGCACACACCTGTAATCCCAGCACTGGGGAGGCTGAGACAGGAAGAATACTACAAGTCTGAGTGAGCTAGCTGTATAGTGAGACCCTCTACCAAATAAATAAATAGATAATTATTTAAAAAAGAAACTGTTGATGTTCATTTCAGATGCTTTTTTTTTTTTTTTTTTGTATTTTGTCCACAAGTTGTTCAGGGTCTCACTACTAGATCAGACTCATAGTGATCTGCCTGCAGCGTGCCCCAGGGGCAGGGTCAGTATGGCAGGCCCCGGGATTGAACCCCTGGTCCCTGCGCCTACTTGTAGGCCTTTAATGTGCTGAGCTATTTGGCCGGCCCATGGATGTTATAATTTTTATGGAATATTTTCACTCTGCAGTTCCTCGGATCAATAGGCTTGGCAGATACAGAAGTTGACTGTTAATAAAGTCACTGAATGCCAAAATTTTGAAATAATGTGACTTAAGTTTCTTAATCCATTACAATAACTGCTTAGAGAATTGCAAATTGTGTGAAAGTTATTGTGTACCTCGGTACCACCCAGGCTGATAAATGTCCACAGTGTTTGCTAGAACTTAGGAATCGGGCTAGGTTTCTATGAGCACTGCAACTTGTGTGAGTACTCTGATTGACGAGAGGGATATCTGAACATTCATTCCTCTAATCATTTAAAAGAATTTTAAATATCATAATCATCTAGACCAGGGCTCAGAAACCAAACTTCCTCCCTGTTTGTGTCACGTTTTTACCCGGCCAAAAAGTCCTTCCTCCCCAAAACCAAGAGAAGACTATTTTATGGCATGTGAAGATGATGTCATAATGATAAAATTCAAGTGGCAGTGTCCATAAATAAAGTTTTATTGGAACACATAAATGCCTGTTCATTTATGGATTGATTGTGGCTCTTTTCATGCCGCCCAGGCAGCTCTGATTAGCTGCAAAGGGACCACACAGCCTGCGAAGCCAAAACACCAACCCTTGACCCTTTGCAAAATTTGCTGATCCTTGACCTCGGCAGTCTGTCAGATGCCGTGCTAGTGCCGGATTGAAAACACACCAAGACGAGGATGTGATAACAAAAGAAACAGCCACCCGCGTGGCTCCGGAGAAAGCCCAAGAATCAGCACGGCCTCCTGAGCCTGCAATTCCAGGGCAAGCCCCTGTGCACTGCTGGAGGTGATGCCGGACCCCACATTCTGAGACTGCATCAGGCGCATGCGTACTCTTTACAATGACCAATGGAGAAAGGTCTGAATTATGAGCGATCTGAATTCTTTGAAGACCCAGAGAACCTAGCCCTCCTGTAAAACACAACCAGCTCCTTCCTCTCCCTCACCCTCTCCCACACTCTCCTCCTGTGGGGATGGGACCCCCTCAAGTCTCTCCAATTTCCCACCCATTTGAGGGTGACACTTTTCCTTTGGGTCCCCCCAACTCCCCACTACGCAGCATACATCAGAGTGACCTTCCTCACTGCCCCCTCCCGGGCTATGAGCACCACTCCCCTCCAAGGCAGGATGCCACCTTCCATCTGTGTGACAAAGATGAAAACCCTCACACAGGAGCCACCATGCCTGCTACCACTGCAATCAAGTATCCTCCAACAGCCTGCATGTGGAAGACTGGTCCCCAGCCTGTGGCACTGGGGGATGGGAAGCTTGAAGAGATGGGATCTCATGGGAGAAGTTGGGTCCCCAGGGCGAGCCTTGAAGGAATATTAGTGCCCCAGGCCCTCTGACCCTCTCTCTTCACTTCCCAGCCGCCATGAAAAAGCAGCGTCTTCTGCCATACTCCTGAATGACACACTGCCTTGCCCCAGGCCAAAAGACACTGCGCTGGCTGGCGGAGCACAGAGACCTGGAGTAACCCTTCCCTCCCATATGCTGGCAGGTGCTGACTGTCACTCTGCCAGCACAGGAAGGAGCCATCGATGTACTGTCTCCTCAGCTCCTACATTAAGGGCAGAACTTGTGAGTCCATTTCATGAATTGGAAACGGATGCTCAGAGACATCAGGCTGTCACCAGCTTCACAGGCCACGTAAGTCACAATGCATGGTGCTCTGCCTGGGGCCTCATGGGCTAGGGCAGGAATAAACACAGGCCAGGCCTGGAAGGACCACAGGCGGTCTTGCCCCTCCACTTGCCAGGGTGCCTGAGAACTCCAGGGATACTGTTTCCTTCTGTGGCACTCAGGAAGGCCCCGCTTGAAGATCCCCACCTAAGAGGGAGGTGTAGCATTTCCCCAACTTGTGACTATGGAAAGGAACATAACCAATAAGGGTTGGCCCCAGCCACCAAATGCCCATTCAGTTTCTGGTGCTGTCCCTCAAGCCTGCAGCCCCTTCTCCCCCGAGCCCAGGAGCCATGCAGAAGGATGAGAACAGCTCTGCTTTTCCCCGGGAGATCATGTGGTTTAGAAGTGGATTTTCACAGTCCTGAGAGGTCAGGAGGGAAATGCTGCCTTCTGATCACGTGACATGGGATGACAACGTGCACATGTCAGTTTGAAACAAAGCATGTGTCAAGGAGGAAAAGGACACGAGCTCCCCTCAAAATCTTCCCCTTCTTTCTGAACATACATATCCCATCATTCTGACTACCTCCTGAAGCAGCTCTGGAAGTGTTCCTTTGGAAGTCTTCACTTCAGCTGTCTTGGCTGCCTCCATGCCCAGAACTGATAAACAACGCTTACCAAACACCTCATTTTGACCTTGGGGAAGAACCAGAAGTCACCCGGGACCAGATCCATGAACAGAGCAGCTGAGGATGCGTCCTAACGTGCCTGCACTTCCCCTGGATGGCACCCAGCAGCAGCACTCCGGGTGTTTTTGATTGCATCTCATAGAGATGTGAAAGAGAGGACATTGCTCTATATCTCTTTGTGGTGTGAGCCTGTGCCAGGAATTTAGTCTCCCCAAGTTTTGACTTTGGGGACCAGGCCCAGCTCATGTGGATCATAGGACCAACCCAGACAAAGCCCTCTACTGGACACGAGCTCCTAAATGGCAGCTCCCTCTGCTCAGCTGGTCTAGTGAGCCTCTGAATTCCAGGCCCAGGAAAGACTCACTGGAGCATCACTACAGTGAAGCAGGCCAGGTACCTGTCTGTTCCAGAAAAAAGAGAAAATGGTGCTAAAGGTGATAACCGTAGAACACATGCTGCAAGAACAATCCAAACGTTGAGCCACAGCTCGAGCCCAGGGCTCACCTTGTAGCCACTAACACAGAAGCTCTCTGCTTGTCTCCCAGGCCCCTTCCTGCTGTGGGCTCCCAGCTTCCTGTCAACCATGAGGAAAGGGTGAACTCTACCAGCCCCAACTTGCAGACTTCTCTCTCCTCCACCCCCTGCACTTGGGCCGGCTGGGTCGCAGCAAAGCTCCGTGAGAGCAGAGCCAGAGCAGAACTGGCCCATGCCACGGGAGGTCGTGGCAGATGTCACCACCCACACCACCCCTCAGCCCTCAATGGGTCTGCCCATCTGGCACAAAGGCAGGGGGCAGGGTAGTGTAATCAAAAGGGCAGCAGGAGGCCAGCGGAGGGAGGAGCCAGAATTCAAGGCATGTAGGGGCAGGGGTCAAACCAGGAAGATCAATCAAGAGCAAGTCTCGGATCCGCCCAAAGCAAGCCCAGGGAGGAGCTGTTTGCATCCTTCCCAAAGAAGAGAAGGTGGCAATTCAACCGGACAGACAAGAAAAAGACAGCTAGCATTCAAGTGACTCGGCCCCCAGGCTGGGTCTGTTTCAAGCATGTTACGCCCTCCTGAATCTCACCCAGGGTGTGCATTACTAGCACCCCTTTACCACCCTTCACCACAGATGGCTGAGGAACTTGCTGGGGGCCCACAGCTTGCTGGTCCTAGGCTTGCATCCCAGGGGAGCCAGGGCTGGCTCTGGGGACCTGTCCGTCACCTGAGCTGGACAAAACATCCCCCTGCCTGTGTTTTAATTCCTTCCAAGGACCTGTGGCTGAAGGAGCCACATGTCATGGGGAAAGCATGCTTGAAAATGACAAAATTTCTAACTTGCTGATAATGCTCCGAAGGCTTCCTGGAAGGAAGCAGATAGGGCAGCCACCCGGAAGTCCATTGGCCTTCTCTCTCCTGTCCACACCTCTAAGAAAAATGCTTAAGTCACAGGCCCCGCTCCTGACCACCCCCCCTGTAACCACCTGGCCATCACTGCTATAAATCAAGGTGATGCTTGCCCTCTCCTCGGATGCCCACAAATGAGTCCACTGCCTTCTCCTGGTGAGGCTCCAGGGCCAGGCAGGAAGGGTTAACATCTCATTTCCTCTTGTCTTTCAAGCCTTAATCCCCATCAGAGCTGGGCGCATTCCAGCCCACCTGGAGCAGGTCAAGACGGCTCCAAGCCATGCCGGCCCTTCATTTCCCCTGGTAGGAGATTAGATGAGGCGCCCATTAATCACTCATTACTCTGGTGCTCTCAGCTGGCCTGGCCTCAGCTCTCAGCTGGCCTATCCTCAGGCAGCCCGCCAAGCAGCCAGGAGGGTGGGGTGGGCCACGCGCTGCCCACCCGGTGGGCAGCCTGGTGCCACCTTTCCGGGACAAGACAGAGGCACGAGGCTGACTCACTGTGCTGTCCCATGGCCCATGCCCAATGGGAACAGGGCTCAGGGAGAACACTACTGGCTCAGCTCCAGAGAAGCGCCAGGAGAAGATGTGTGGTAGAGACGCAGCTGAAAGATGAGGTGGGAAGGCAAGGAGAAGAGCAGAAGGCTCTGCTGGCCATCGGGAAGGTGGTCCACTGAGATGACAGGCGAGGGAGAGACGCAGAGTGGGGGCAGCTGAGAACACCAGGGAGGGATGAAGGGTCCCGCCGGGAAGAGCTGGGCCAGACTCCGCCTGTCTTCGCTATAGCTTCTCCCACCACCTCACGGTCCTGCCCTCCCTGGGCTGCAAAGCCCAACAGTAATTGCCCTAGGTCCTCTCACACACAATCAGCTTCTCCCCTCCTTGTGTCTCTTTGATGTTTTGTCCCCACCACTGTATTGTTTTGTGGTCATTTCTTTCCTTTTTCTCCCTGGGGCAGTCATTTAGTATCCACTAGCCTGTCTGTTTCCTAGTGTAAGCTGAAGTCCATCCTGACAGTCCCTGGCAGGCTGCCGAGGTTCCCAAATATCTGCTGGAGAAAAATTAAATAGAACTGAAGACTGGGGAGCCACCATGCTATCTTGCAAGGGATGATGTGGTGAAATCAGAATTTGTGGAATATTAATCTGTCAGCATGAAAGAAGATAGATTAAAATAAAGAAAGCATCTCGTGGCTGGGAGTCAGAAGGGGAGATTATTACTGTAATTTTGACATGGTTTAAGGTGGGGGCAGGGCAATAATTCCTTGATACATCACAGAAGAATGTGGACGGGTCTCGGTGATAAATGAGCTAAGTCACACAGGGGATTGGATCATGGGATGGGGGCTGCCGAAACCTTGACTCTGAGCTCTGGGCTAAGGGCAGAGCCCTGGGGAGCAAGATAGAGGGCAGAGGGGAATGGGCTGAGACCCAGCCTCCCGTCAGGAAAACTGACTGCAGTCACAACGTGGAGGAGCACTAGGCAGAAACAAAAACACCAAGTTAAAAAAAAAAAAAATCTTCATCCCCACTCTTTCCAAACTCTGGCCTGTATATACCTTTCCCCTCACAGCCAGTTAGAAACATTTGCTCCCAGCCTTCAAGACCAAAAAAAAAAAAAAAAGAGTGAGACCATACTGGTGCTCTGGCCAGGGCTGCGCATGGAGGTCACACGGTTCCAGCAGCCGGCCCTCTACACCACGCCAACACAGTGATTATTTAGTATGACTGGGTGCACTGAGGGCCCAAACGTATTTCCCAGGCCAGGACCTCTGGGAAATCCCTGCTCCAGCCCCGCCGAGGTAGATAGGAAAGTCCCAGGGCTCCCATCAGCTTCCTTGCATTAATTTTAAGGGCTAGAATTTTGTTTGCTAAAGGAATTCAACGATGGTGCCAACAAAAATCCATAGGCATCGAGTGGGACTGTATTTAAATCACATTCATAAAACGTTTGCTCCTCTGAGCCTGGGAGACTCAGTAAACCCTCTAGCTCTGCAGTCCAGGATATCCACGAGGGAGAATACACATACAGGTTTTCAAAGCTAGGCAATCTTTAAAACATATATATATATAACTGTTTGTGCCTGAGTGCCTTAAAGAGCGAAATACAAGTTAGACAAGTTGATTCTTGGACCTCTCCGGACATCTCCTCTTAATTCTAAATTCCAACAGGCATCCTCCACTACCTAGATCCAGGCTTCAATGCATTCACTGCCTGCAAAGGAGGGGGTGGGGCGCTCAGAGGAGAGGGTCGCAAAGGAGACAGAGACAGCTACAAGCGTGCACTTTTTAACAGGCTGAAGACACGCTGCCGCTGGGTGTGGACTGCTTAAAAACTCAAACTAGACCCATAAATTCCAGATGCTAAGCGGGCCCGAGAACGTCCTGAAATCTTTGTCCCAAGTCAGAGCTGATGTTATTTCACAGAAAAACAGAAATCAACTTTCTGGTCTCTCGCGGTGCAAGACAAGCTCGCGGAGCAAAAGTTGGGTCTCCAGTGCGCGCGAGGAGCCGCAGGTACCCGGGTAGTCCTGGGAGCAGAGCCCGGACGGAGCCAGCCGACACAGCTCATCCAGCCACTCTGGCTCCCAGCGCGCTGGGCTGCGGCCGCCTGGCTGAGGTTGACCGGGATCCAAGCCTTGCTAGAAAGCAGCGCGGCCGGGCCCGGGGCTGGGATCGCTCGCTGAGCAGTGACCGAGCCGTGACCAGGGCGCCAGGCTGGGGTAGGCGCGCACGGGCAGCTAGAGCGCTCGCGGGTCCCCCTGAGACCCAGGGGGCTCCAGGCCACCGCGGGAATTGCCCAGGTCGCCTGTTGCTGGAGTTTGTGAGTCGGAGTTGGTGGAGTGGGAAGCAGGCGCAGCGACGGCACGCATCAGGCGCGAGTCCCCGACGCAGCCACCACGCTCGCTGTCTCCCAGCCACCCAGGGGCGCCCGCCGGGCCGGGCCAGGCAGGGGGCGCGGGCGCGGCTCTGCTCACCTGGCGGTCAGTGCGTCACCCCCGCGTGGTTCCGGCGCCCGGGCCAGAGCGCCGCGGCGTGGACGGCCGCCCCCTGCCGCCTCCTCCCCGCCCCGCGCGGGCTCCGCTACGCCGGGATCCGGTTCGGCTGCGCGGGCGGACGGCGTCTGGGCGCGCAGCTGTGCCTCGGAGTCCGCGATCCCGAGCGGGACCCCGGCAGCTCGTCCTCCGCCCTCCCCTGCCCCGGCCTCCCGCTGTCACCCGGAGTCGCTCCCGCCGCCCCCTGGCGGCCGTCTTGGTAAGGGCCGCCCCCGTCCACCTTTGAATCTCGGGATCTTTTTTCTTTTCTTTTCTTTTCTTTTCTTTTCTTTTCTTTTCTTTTCTTTTCTTTTCTTTTCTTTTCTTTTCTTTCCTTCTCTCTCATCATTCCTTCCTTTCTTCTTTCTCTCGCCTTTTTTAGGTTGGCCTCGAACTCGCGGCAATCTTCCTGCCTCAGTCTCCCTAGTTCTGGGATTACAGGCATGCACCACCATGCCTGGCTCCACCTTATGCCCTTAAATCACCAACAGGAGCGCCCTTGCTTAGAGAACAGGCATCATTCATAAGAAGGGACGGCAGTCCTGAAGGGCTGCGAGGGCGATGACCATGAGAAGGAAGGTGGTTCGGACTGGGCAGAATTGTGTAAGGCAGGGGAAACCGAGAGGGCAAGGATGCGGGAGAGCAAGCATGGGAGGCCTTGGCTTCCCCTTTGAGCTGTGTTTCCATTCGTTTGAGGGGAGCCACGACAGCACCGAGGCGGGAAAGGTCGAGGGTACCCTGGTCCCCTTGCACTGCCAGGGAAGCTCCGAGGTCAACCAGAGCCGAGCAGTGTGGCAGTGGCGGTGAGGTTAGAAAAGTAGGGACCGTGGTCTACGGGACGCCCCATTCACGCACAAGCGAAGATTCCAGCACCTTCTGGGAGCGAGGGCTGAGGAGGACGACAGGAGCCCGGCAGGTTCCACCCAGGGTCGGACAGGCAGGAGAGAACACGGGTGCAGCCAGGACGACAGAGGGTTGCCTCTGGTCTCGTTCTAAGCAGCACGTGGTTGGAACAAAAACCTTGCTGCCAGTGATAATAAACTGCAATAATAAAATAATCTGTATTTCCAGACACTTACGACTACGATTATTACGATTATTTTACTAATTAGGAAATACTGTCCCAAAGAGGGCGTGGCCAAAGTAACAACCAATTAATGTCAAGAAAAGCTACCTGTTGGGGCTTGCAGATTTTGGTGGGAGGCGCTTGGGGGTGGGATCAGAGCGGCCTGAGTGTCTCTAGCCATAGCCAGTGGGGATAGATAATGGAAACTTGAGCTATGACCATTTCAAAATGACTTTTTTAAAAAAAAGTCACAATACGGGATTGTACCTTGTGCCCCTGAATCCTACACAGAAAACTGATTACAGTTCTTTGGTGCACACCTGTGATCCAGGGCACTAGGAGGCTGAAGCAGGAGGATTGCAAGTTAGAGCCCAGCCTGGGGAATTGAAGACCTTAGTGCAAGCCTGTCTCAAAATAAAAATAAAGGAATAAAGAAATAAATAGAAAAAAGAAAGAAGGGCCGGCCAGATAGCTCGGCAGATTAAAGAGCCCACTTATGGGGCCGGCGAGATGGTTCAGTGGTCTAAAGCGCCTGCTTAGGAGGGCTCAGGCAACTGCGGGAACTGCAGTTCGATCCCCGGCACCACATGCTGCGCCAGCGCCACCACCAGGGCAGGCTGAGCCAGCCACAAAATGAATAAAATAATAACAATAAAAAAGAAACAAACAAACACAACAAGCAAACAAATAATAAAAATAAATAAATAAAAATTAAAAAAAAAAAAGAGCCCACTTAGGCAGACTCAAGGACAGGAGTTTGATCCCCAGCATCTGGTGCCAGCCCCACCCCTGGGGTGCACTGAGACAGCAATTGAGACTGGGTGTAGTGGCGCACGCCTGTAATCCCAGCTCTTGGGAAGCCTAAAACAGGAGGATTACTCCGAGTTCTATCTGTAGTGAGACCCTATAGATCCTGTACTAAATATGTAAAAAGAAAGAATGAAAAAAAAGAAGGAAAGAAAGAAATGCTGGGTAGTGAAACTCATTGATCATTTCTCACAACAACAACAACAAATAATAATAATAATAATAATATTATTATAATAATAATAATAAAAGGGGTGAGTCTGCTGCTTAGTGGCAGAACGTTTGCCTAGCATACACAAATCCCTAGATTCAGTCTCCAACACCAAAAGAAGAAAAATGAAACTTTCGAAGACTAAAATGAACAATGTCACAGTATTTTTTTTTTTACCATAATCCCCTCACAAGAAAAACTAAAAATGTAACCTTCATAAAAATGTGTTCAAAGTGGATGAATTAGGCTGGGAGATAGCTCAGTAGTTTAAGTGCTTGCCTGGCAAGTGCAAGGTCCCGAGTTTGATCTCTAGTACCACGTGCCTTGCTGGCCCTGGGTCCCAGGTGTGCCAGGCCAGCTCCGAGACCAGGTATGGTAGCACATGCCTATAATCCCAGCACTGGGGAGGCTGAGACAGAAGGATCACTGAGACCCTGTAGCCAACTAAAAAAAAGAAACCAAGTGAGTTTATTATTCATTTAAGAGACATTAACTGAGAGCTAGAAGTGGCACTGGTGTTACGTGAAATAGAGAAAGCATTCCAGTCTAACAGAGGGTAAGAGTTTCAAGTAAGGTAAAAAGCACACTCGTGGGGACAGGTATCACTAAGGGACAGGCTGAGATACTCGGGGACTGTAGGAACAATGCCTGCTTCAAAACCGCACCTGAGACATTCTGTTCGGCTCACCTATCTTGCTTTGTGTTTGTTTTTCTGAGACAGGGTCTTTCTGTAGATCAGGGTGGCCTTGAACTCATTGTGTAGCCCCCGCCGGCCTCGAATTCACAGTAAACCTCCTGCCTCAGCCTCCTGAGAGCTGCAGTTGCAGGCTTGTACCGCTGTGCCTGCTTTTGCTTAGGCAAGCTCATAAGACACAACAGAGGCTGAAGCAGAGGGTATCAACTGCCTATTTATTTATTTTTGAAAGAGTTTTAGACTTAAACAGTTACAAAAAAATGTAGCTGGGCCAGCAAGATGGCTCAGCGATCTAAAGCGCTTGCTTTGGCAAGCTCAGGCAATAGCAGGGACTGCGGTTCGATCCCCGGCACCACATGCTATGCCGGCACCACATGCTATGCCAGCCCCACCCCTAGCACAGGCTGAGCCAGCCATAACATAGATAGATAAATAAATAAATAAAGTTTAAAAAAATAATCTAAAAAAACAAACAAAAAAAATGTAGCATGTAGACTGAATTCCCTTTTACCCCACTGTCATCCTCCTCTTGATTAACATGTCATAGAACCAAAGGACAAAATATATATATATATTAGGGAAGGGTCTACAGGGTGTTCAGGGTCTCACTATTAGATTGGACTTGTAGTGATCTGCCTGTTTACAGCCTCCCAAGAGCTGGGATTATAGGCACATGCCACCATACCCATTCTCAATTGCTTGCTCAGTGTGCCTTAGGGACAGGGCCAGCACAGCAGGCCTGGGGATTCATCCCCCAGCCCTTGCACCTGCTTGTAGGTACTTTAATCCACTGAGCTATTTGGCTAGCCCAAAAGTTGAGAAGGTGTTTTTTTGTTTGTTTGTTTTTTTCCTGGCTGGCTTAGGCTGCTTTAACAGTGGATGTGGGGATTAAACCACAGTCCCCTGTGCCTGACTGGAATTGCCCTTGCAGGTGCTTAAACCACTGAGCTAACCTGAAAGCCCCCAGACAAATATTCTTCACCAAACTTGACCGAGGCTGGTTCCACAGAGCTAATGCAGATCCACTGCAAACTCACCCCAGCTGCTTTGAGCAGTGTGTCTGTACATCCCCAAGTGCTCTCTTTGATTAAAGTCAGGACTGTAGTCACTGTAAAGAATGAGATATGAGCGTTATATGGGAGCATGGGTGAATGTACGTGCCAGGACAGCACATTTCCAATCTCTTGTCATGTTACACATCTCCTTTTATTCAAACATGTGTATGTATGAGTCCCCCTGGCCCAAGTGGTGGCTCTGAAAATGACAGAACACCAACTCACTGTCCTGTGTCAGCTCTGGGCACACAGGGGGGGCCCTCGGATACACTTGCTGTCCCAGTATAATCAGGCACCGACTATTAGCAGAGGTCTCTGCATGTTGTCACCTGGTGGGGGTGGAGCGGGATGTGGTCACCTTGGAGAAGACTCCCTGCACCACCACACCTGCCCTTGGCACAGGGCCATAGCCACAGAGCGCCCAGCTTCTCTTGTGCTTCCTTGCCCTGGGGAACAGCGCCCGCATGTGGCAAGGGCTCCCCAAAAGTAAAGACAGCCTGACAGGTGGCCACAGCACCTGACAGGGCCCAGAGCTCCTGTAATTGGAGCTGGAGCCAGGTTCTGTGGGTTGCAATCCAGAACCAGGCCAGCCTTTGCTGAGAAGTGCAGTTATGGCTTGCCAGAGATGGGAGAGAGCGGGCGGCATTTCCCATGCATGTGTAACTGTGAGCTCTTCTGCTAGCCGAACATTTCTTGGGACAAGTGTCCCCAAATCTGCACTTTGCAAACACTGCTGTGAGCTCCAAACACACACACACACACACACACACACACACACACACACACTGCATTGTGCCCTAGCAGGGAAGGAAACCGCCACATTATTCTCCTCTCTGCTAGCTTTTGAAGTTAGAAAGAAAGCAGACATCCACCCAAACCCCTAATTTCAGGCTCCCCGTGAGGTACCAGGGCTCATCACAATGCTTGCAAAAGCGTTGCTTGCTTGTAAACTTATGTACGCTGTCAAGTCAAGGCAAGCGGGTGCCTAGTGAAGGAACAAGCAAGGGAAACATGGTCCTCAAAAAACAGAATCCCTTGAGAGCTGATAAACTTGCTGTTGCCATTTGCAAACTGTTTTTCTGTATTGCGGGGTCAATTCTCTCCCCTGCTCGCTTATTTAACCTGACTTGTTTTCTTCCACCTCTAAGGATCAGAGACACTGAGTTAAGGATGAGTGTCAGTGCTCCTGCCTGGGGCTGGCTCCTACTTGACCTGTAACCCAGACCGACCAGCCAGAGAATAAATAATCAGCAGCCACAAACTCTGAGAACATCAGTGGAGCAGATTCTAGAGTGAAAGCCCCAGATTCCCGGGAGGCGGCCGGATTCTTAGGCTCATTTCCACGGATCTCATGCTCTTTCCGTCTTGCTTTCCTCTCACTCTCCTCCTCTTTTTCATCCCACATCCAGGCAGAAGAGATAGGAGAGAGTTCACGAAACCTGGTACGACACAACTTTTGGAATTTCAAACATTCAGATTATTTCTCTTCCCCTTTGTGTGCTTACAGCTAGGAGGCATCCTTAGGTAGTGATGCTGAGGAGCAGGACAGGGGACAGGATGGACTTGGGCTCTTGGGTGAGGACCCAGGCTGGAGAAGGGGTACCTCCATCCATAAAGATCCATTTGTGCTTCTCAGAGGGGGCAAATGAGTCACCCATCTGTGCATCCCACTTACTGTTACTGATGCTAACTGAGATGTCTCAAGAAAGCCAAAGGGAGATTGAGGGACAGCGGCTCTGCACAGAAGGAAGCCGGTTGTAGAGGGTCCAAGGGAGCCAGAAAGCCGTGTAGTCAGGGTTCAGAGGTCAAGAAACAGACAGAAGCTGGGCAGGGGTGGCCTGGGGAGGTGGGGCAGGGACTTCTCAGCATGGTTAACAACCATGGGACAGCTGCAGAGGCACTGAGCTGTCCCACCAGAGCAGACTCAAGGCATAGACCCGACCGGGCCTTGGAACTCCTGCTGTTCTCATCCTGCTTTAGTGCAGCTTGGGAGTCCCCAGAGGGTGGTGACCACAAACCAACAGACACCAGGGGTCTCGTTTGAAAACAATCCAGCTGACTGTGGTGTGCAGATCCATTGTGCTTACTGCCTTTGCTGAGCTGTACATCGCTTTCCAATGAGGAAGAGGAGGCCTCAGAGGGGATTTAAGCTGAGGCCATGCAGTCAGATCTGCATTTTCTCACAGAGGGAGAAACAAGTCCCTTTTGTGATTTAAAAAGAAAAAAAAAAAAAAAGGCAGTGCAAACATATCATTCCACAATCCTCTTGTAATGAAAGAAATTAATAGAAAATAAAACAAATTCATCATTCTAAAGGAACGCCCTGCCTTTGCCTGGCCCCGCTTCCTGGGACTCTCCTAATAAGGTCTTGTCCTTCACCCCTGCACACGCTGCCGTAGCCTGGTACCTCCTGTGACCGGGTGGCAAATCCCCAGGACGGCTGCAAGCTCGGGGGTCTCCACCGGGAAGCAGCGTCTGTGTTTGAAGCTAATCAGCTTACAGTGTGCCTGAAGCTGTTGTCACCCCCACCTCTTAGCAATTTTCCCTCTTTAACAAACTGGTTTTCTTGTTGAAAGAATTCCTTTTGATAAAGCTCAGAGGCACGGCATGGAGGTGACTGCTGGGCTGTGAGAGATAGCATATAAACCGTACACACAAAGTGGTGCAAGGTCATCATTCAGCCCTGGCTCCCTGACCTCCATCTTGGCTCTCCAAGAGCTGGGAGATTGGGGCCTGGGCAAACCACACCATCAGCTGGGCGCAATGTATCAAAAGACATAAAAACCAATGGCTAACAGGTTGAGCAATGCTGCCTACACGGGATACAGGCAGAAGACAGGCCCCAAAGTGATGTGGGGCTTACAGTTGAGCACCCTGGACCAATCAGAAAAGTGCTATTTTCAATTCCTCATTTGAATGTGATGGTGTTCCCAGGACCAATGAGAAGATTCTCTTTTCAATCCTTCATTTGCATGTGGTCACAGCCAATCAAAAGACACCATTCTGAGACCTCATTTATGTATGGCTGGAAGCCAACCAAGTGAGATTTTTTTTTTCCCTAGGACAGTCTATACTTGGCCTGAAGCCAAGTGAGTTTTTGGTAACTGTCCCAGACCCTTATTTGCATGAGGCGAAAGATGGCATGGGGATTCTGGACACTCAGATCCCTGTTTCCTTCATCCTCAGGGCCACGGTGAACGTTTCTACAGCCTGTTCTTGCCCTGTAGAGTGAACCTCTTTCTCACCTTCAATAAAGATGTGCCATTACTAATACACTTTTTGTGTATCTAATTCAATTCTTTGTTGGGAACACCAAGGACTGCAAAGAAGTCTTAGGGGATCTGATCCCAAGTAGCACCAGCAGTATGTAAAGCGCCTACCATGTGCTGGTGGAGCCCGCTCACCAGCCTTGGCTCCTAGCCACTAACATAATAGAAAGAGGCTGTGGGCTCCCAAACACTATCTCAGCAACCCCCACTGGCTAGGCCACGACAGGTGTCAGCAGCCCTGGAATCGCTCACCTCATCTGTGAAGTGGGAGCATAATGACACCTGTTAGAAGAAAAGGGACCAGGTGACAGCATCTTCCAAAGCCCCTTCCAGTTCTCAGATCTGTGAATCCCAGAAACACTGCCACAAGGAAATTACATGGCTCATTTGGGATCCATCTGGGAAAAGCTGACATATACAGAGAAGTATGTGGCTTCTCTTTCAAGAAATTTTAAGCTGCATTTGAAATAGCTTCTTTCATTCCCTGTAATGTACAGGGTTATGATGCAAGAAGGCGAGCATGTTATATCTTCCCGAGGAGACACCCCACAGACCTGCCCCCCGGCCCAGCTGTGGTATGCTTTGATGGGGTGGTGGGCGGGTAGGGGGCAGACAGCACCTGGGTGTGGGGAGACCTGGAGTCCTCCCTATGCCTCTTGAGTTAGGTGCTTGTCCGTGGCCAGCTTGTTCCTAAATCCATCTTTCCCCATTTGAAATCATGAGTTCTCGAGCAGAAGAAAACATTTTCTTACTTAGATAAGATGAGGCTGGATGGGGTGATGCACACCTGCAATCTCAGCACTGAAGAGACTGAGGCGGGAGGACTGCTGCATGTTCAGGACCCGCTTGGGCTATGTAACAAGACCTTGCTTCAAAGGCAAAAGAAAAAAGAAAAGGAAAATAGAGACTGAGAAAACCATGAGTTGCGTATATTCACACTATGAAAACGTGAACACGGGAGCCAGAATTTACCTAGCAGGTTATAAGCCACCTTCATGAGCCTCCCCATCCCCTATGCACTCTCTTGCTTCTGTCATGTTCGTAGGTGGAAAAACAGTGGATCTTGGACTGCAAATACCACACCGAAGCTGAGCACTTTGGGCCCCGTTGGATGTTTCTATTTCGTAGTAGTGGGGACTGAAACCAGGGCCTTGTGCTAAGCTAGGCCCTACCCCTGTTTTACATTTTATTTTGAGACACGATCTACTGAGTCACTAAGTTACCTGGGCTATGCTCGAATTTGAGATCCTCCTTCCTCAGCCTCCTAGAGTGACAGGATTACAGGTGCATAACGCCATTAACATCTATCTGTTCAACTTTATTTTTTCCTTCTTGCAGTGAAAAGTACCCCTGGGCCTCCCTCACTGGCTCATTCCGAGACTCACTCTGACACAGCCAGTAGTGTGCAGGTCAAAGCCGGTCCTGAAGGCTGCAACCTCTCCTCACTCCCCTCCCCTCCCCTCCCC